>PNEQ01114261.1:31662-88446 GCA_003012365.1 Medauroidea extradentata
GGTGGTACATCTTGAAACACACAACCCGTCTTATAAAGGGTGTTTCAGGGTTTTCAAGTTTTCAAGTTTTCAATGGTGAATTTTTCATATTTAGACACTTTTTTTGTAGAAAGTTTTACAAGGAAATAGTTAACAATCCGGAAACCTATTAGACAAAAAATAACATATATCAGAAAATAAAAAAAGAATATTACACACTGTTTTAAGCAAATTGTTTCATAAATGGTGCGTAACCAAATATAATATTTTGACAACATTCTTGTGGTGTACATATATATATATATATATATATATATATATATTGTTATAACGTCGTGATGGGATCAGGATAACCAATCTGACGTAGATTGGGCCTGCGGGTGATGGATGATAGGGCACCAGTAATACTCCCCTCGTATTACATTTCAGAGACTCTTAGGTGACTCAGGGGGTGGTCTGTTCGTTGTGTTCGGCTATCCCGCTAACATAGTTTTTATGCTTATGGTGACATGTCGTAACACACTATTCCATGATGTAACGGCAATGCTCCAGTACAATGAGATTATATTGGTTCCCAAAATACAAGGTGCCAGAATATTATGTTTACATACGCAACAAGGTATTGGGATGTTCCGTTACCGTGAATAATGTATATAATTCCGCGGTGGTGGGTAGGTGCAAAGTGAATGATGGATGTCCCTGTAGCCTGTGAAAATGCAGTTCTTTAGCAGCAAGGGTCAGCGGCCACTAGGATGGACCGACGGTTTGCTTAGAGACGGACACATGTGTAAAATGTGAAAGCTCTAGATGACGATGCTTTGTTTTCTCCCTAAACACATAGCAAGGTAGTCTATCCCCGGGCACATAACAGTGTGGTGATGACTCTACAGGCGTGGTTCCTGGTACTCGCATTGGTAATTATGGATTATGCCTGCCGAATGAATGTACTCACTGCAATAAACATAACTCACATATCATTGCTATGCAATGGATGTGGATGATGCGTACGTAACCTTGGAGCTCAACTCGCTACCCAATGGCGACCATTAGCGCGCACACGTGGTCACTGACAATTACAGGTTATGCCCTTAAAATAATGATAAATCTGTGAAATTACGCCGTAGACCTATACATCAAATAAGTATAATGCACCATAAATTATATCCATCTCGAATATTTAACGGGAATGCTAGGATGGCTCTTGATATAAGTTACTTAGCCCCGCAGCGAAGATTGAACGTGCACGTGGTTTTACATTTAAAGTACCAAAACTGGTAATAATTATTAATTGAAGCGGACTAGCAATGCTAGGGGGAATGTCTGAAGATGTGTGCTTGCATAGGTGAACCGGTATACTACATGATGACTATTGAAAACTAAATCAGTAACAAAGTTTGAAGTGCACATGGACAGCGTCCTTCCTGTTCTGACAACACTCACGAACTGCTACAAGCATGATGGCCGCCAAGCACTCATCGACCCAGACGAGGTGCGTAACTTCCGGCCACCCTGTTTCACATTTTAATGTATTAAAATAAATGACACAGCATTAATTATTACAAGTAAGACAATTTGCATGATTAAATATTTGCATGTGGTAATGCTTTTGAGTGTTCATTATGAGGCCTCTTTAAAACGTTCGCGTGAATACTTCCTGCAATAAGACATGACAGTGCCTGCAATTAAACATCTGAAAACACTACTACGTGCCGGAATAACAATATTTTGATAAATAACAATGAGAGTCTGTGGCCAATGACTGAAGGGTAGTGGTGGTTTGAGGTTAACCCACTGCCCTTTGGCTGGCGTCAGATGTCCCCTCCTCCGTAGACCATTGTCGCGTGGCCCAGTCACCTCCACTCTTTGCTGACCTGCCTGGTTGCGAACTGGTGCCTCTGCTACCGGACAGACAGGGCATTGACGGGGGGGGGTAACCCAACTCGCCTGCATCGCGGTGATGGTGGGTTGTCTGCTGGATCTTGGGTGAGTTGCGGCAAGTGGTGGCTCTCGACACCGCTTGGTGCCACGATGAAACACTGCATTGTGGACGTGCACAGTTCGGCGCAGTGTTTGCCTGGTGCATCGAGATGTTGTCAGGGGGTCCTCTGCCAGGGGCCCTTTGTTTGCACTCCCACTTCCTGCATTGCTAACTCGTGAGGGGGAACTGACCCCCCGGGAATCACTTTTTACTGATACACTTGTACTAATTGGTGGGGAAAAGCCCAAAAAAGGCGACAAACAATTTCACGCAACTCGTTGAATGTTGGCACTACACCATGCGGTGTGGAACTGACGCTAAGACTGAATCCTCGGAAGGGGGATTCATTGGCACTGTTCGTTGCGGCTTGCGTTGTGCACTCCTGGACTGGTATGGCTCCGGTGCAGTGGTTGTGTGGGGGTAGGGATGACCGCTTCATCTGGCGGGTTTTTTCCGCGTCTTCTTGGACCTCTTGTGATTCTCAAGTCGTCACTATGCTGCTTTACTACTCTCCTTCCCCCAATGTTTACCAGGTAGGTATTTTCGCTTAACTTGTGTGTGACTCGTACTGGTTCTCTCCACCGTGGTGCTAGGCTTGCGTTAAAGTTATTTTTCGCTGCTGACAAGTGGTTTTCCCTTACAGTCTTTTGGGTGGATGCCTGCTGGCTGGTACCCATGTAGCTAGGTAAGCCTGCTGATGTTGGCGTGCCTGGACGTGGATGTCTTGTTGTGCGACAGTCTGCTCAGGTGGTGTGCTGGGGTTTTCTCCTAGTGCTCCTGCTGATCTGAGTTCCCTTCCTTGTACAATCTCTGCTGGGGTCTTCCCTGTGGCAGCGTTGGTGCAGTTGCGGATACAAAACATAATGGCGGGAATTAGGTCTGTCCACACAGTGTGATCATTCCCTAACCATACTCTGAGCTGAATTTTTATTTCCTGATTTTGCCGTTCAATTGGATTCGCCCTCGGGTGGTAGGAGGGCGTCGTCAAGTGTTCGACGTGCCAACGAGTACAGTGATCTCTCCAACCCCTGCCAATGAACAGTTGGGTTGGGTAACCCCACCTAGGAAAAACTGTCTAGGATTCCAGGGATGGTGCTTGTCTTGGTGTTGTTGACCGGAAATGCCTCCACCCATCTGGTAAACAGGTCCGTCACTACTAAAAGTAATTTCTTTCCGATCCAGGTGCAGGGGTATGATCCCATGATATCTAATGCAACCATTTTGAATGTGGTTTCGGGGGTTGGCGTGGTTGTTGTGGTGCATCTCCATCGGACCGTCTGGCTTTCCTGGTATTGCACGTGACACATTCTCGGATGTAATTACGAGTGTCGATTCTCAGATGTAATTACGAGTGTCGCGACTTAGGCCTGGCCAATGGAACTGTTTGTAGCATTGCGTCTTGTTTGTTCGGCTACCAGGTGTCCAGCTGTCTTACTGTCATGCGCAAACTGTAACACATGCTGTCATTGCGGGGTTGTAATGAATGTTTTCTGTCTCTCTCTCACACCTAGTAAACGTGATTGTACTTAACCGTCTACTGCTCTCCACCCCTCTACTGTTTGTTGGGAACATTTGATTTGGTGCTGCTCTGCCTCTGGTGAAGTTAACTGACTGCGTATTACTGCTCGCATGACATCACCGGTGGTCACTGGTGGCAATGGGTCGGGGTTGGCAACAGTGATGTGCTGTAGCATGGGTGGTATCGTGCCCCTTTCCGCGACGGCGCTGGCGGGTGGTAATACCTCTTCCCACTCTGTTTCGCCGCGTATGGTTTTGTTCATGTTCGGGTTTCTGGATAGTGCGTCTGTGAATTCGTTGGCTTCTCCCGCGAGATACTCCACTGTGAAGTCGTATTCTTATAGCATAAGGGCCCAACGTGCCAGTTTGCTTTTACCGTTATGCATGTTTTTTTTAACCAGAGCACACATCTGTTGTCTGTCCGTAAAATGAAGTGGCACCCGAGCAAGTACCACCTGTATATTCGCAGTGCATGTACAATGGTTAGACATTCTTGCTCGTTCACATGATATTTACACTCTACTGCTCCGAACATTGCACTATGACAACTGATTACATAACAACGCCCTGATTGGTCGGTTTGGTATAGTAGGCAGCCCACTTCTTCTTGACAATGACTGGTAGCCCTGGGTCGAATAGGGCAAGTTCTTTACAGTTTTGAAATTCTTGTTTACTGGCATGGAAAGCTGCCTCTGCCTCGTCCGTCCACCTAATTTTCTTCTTGCCGGCTAATAAAGCTGTTAATGGTGCGGTGATCTGTGCAAAATTGGGGATGAACTCTCTTAACCAATTAATTAGGCCAAAGTATTTCCTGACTTTTTTGTGTGAGCGGGGCGTTTTTGCTTCCTGAAGTTTTGCTAACTCCGGATCTGGCTCGTACCCATAGGATGTAACACAATGTCCCAAAAATGCAAGTTTGCCCATTCTTAATTTACACTGCGGTAGTGAAAGCGGTTTTTTCTCTATCTTGTTTACAAATTGGTATTTATGAGAGTACCCAGATTTGATGTCTAACACTTAAAACACTGCAGCTGATCCTAAAGTGGATAGTGTATCTTTTAAGTGAAGCACTGGTGGTGGTTAATAAATTGTAATGCTACTGAGGGGCCGAAAATCAACACAAACGCCACTCTCCGGTCCTCTTGGTTGCAAGTGTGTTACAAGAACTATACAGGCTGTTGGTGGGTTCAATGATATGTTCCCTCAGCATTTCACATACTTATTGGTTGATGTTTTTGTGGAAGTATATACCTGGGTCCCTCGGCTTGTCATATACTGGTTGGTCATGCATGGTCAGTATTGCGTGCTCTGCAGCGGTAGTGCGGTGTAGTGGCCCCTCGTGGTTAAACACTGGCGCATACTGCTGCAGCAGCTTTTGGATAGCGGCCTGATGTGGCGGTAACTCGTGGTTGAACTGCTCCAGTGATACCGCGGTGCTGAAACTGGTGGTTGGGCTCTGATAATGTAGTGTGTCCAGCGCCCCCTGGTTCCGATGTGTAACTGTCCCAGATATGGCTCTATCACTAGCTAGATTAAAAATGAGCATGTGGTAATGCTTTTGAGTGTTCATTATAAATTAAATGTTATGCTCTACTGTGATTGGCCAACTAGCATGTCTGCCTCTTTAAAACGTTCACTTGAATATTTCATGTAATAAGACAATGACACTGCCTGAAATTAAATATCTGAAAACACTACATGCTGGAATAACGATATTTTGATAAATAACAATGAAAGTCTGTGGCCACAAATGAAGGGTAGTGGTGGTTTGAGGTTAGGCGCTGTAATGGGCTTAACCCACCGCTTGCCCTTTGGCCGGCGTCAGTTACAACAACATTCGTTGTTGTTTGCGATGCCAGCTTTGTATAATGGTCAAGATCTGTGTCTATAATACTATGAAATAAAAATAAAAGTAGGGTAAATGTTACTCCTCACCAGAAATTCTATTAAAAGTGCATTTTAGTTGTTTTGAAATCTTTACGTTTACTGTGTCTATCAGGAAAATTTTGTGATATTAATTATAAATCAGTGTGATTACATTCTTCAAGAAAAGAATTTAAGAAGATTATCATCTTCGTGACAGTATACATAAACATTTTATATTTCTATGAAGCTTATTCAGCGCTTATTATTCAGAAGTACTGGATTGCATGTGTTACTTGAGCTATATGTTATAATGCAATCATTTTAAAATGTTGCTTTCCGGGCAAGTCATCCAAAGTACAAATATTTTCTTGAACTTAATAGTAAAAGCTATTCTACTACCTCGCATGTCACTTCCTCGCCCCCGCACCTGTTATCTCAGACACCAGGACTTCTGGCACAGACACTATATACAAACAACACTTAATTAAACAAAAAACTAATAGCACATCCCTTCTTGAAAGGCGTATAAAGCTAAAACTAGATATACATGAAGCCATCACTACCATCCACCTCTCGTCTGTCTGTCCATTATGTGATCTACAGTTAATCAGCAGCCTCCAAAATGTTATCCGTCCATTAAAAACCTAGCAAACTTTACCTTTCGACGACAGACGAAAGTACAGTCTTATAAAGTCACCTTTCAATACACTTAGAAAGCTGTGAAGTATTTCATAAAATAGTTTTAACTGTAATACTGGTGTTTTTGTTATGATTAAATCGGTCTAAACTTGTGGGAATATAATTTCATCTGTACGGAAATATTTTGGTCAGCTCTTAAGTCTAAATCTTTAGCATTGGGTGACAGTGTAAATATGGAGTGGTGCCGTAACGAAGCATCATACAGTAAGATTCCCATATGCGAAAATCTGGGGATGGACCCTATTGGAAACTGAACCCATATCACCTTCCTCCTATATACAATGTCGACAAAATAATAATGAATTAATTTTTTTTGCCTAACAGTTGGATTTGATTCAACGTATTTCAGGCTCACAAAATATTTTTTAGCTATCCAATAAGAATGCTTTGCCAGTATAATTCCCCTTATGTTGTACAAATAATGTATATATTTTGTTTTATTAAATCTTTAAAATACAATTTTTGGCAAATACTCATTCTTCTGCTGACTTAGTAACTTCGTTAGTAGTATTGATAAAATAACAAATGTACGACACATGTAAATTTGATACCTACATTACGTAAAATATGGTACACACTACAAAATGATGACTAGAAGAAATCTTTGAAACTTTACAACCATTTTCACAACCTCCATATTTTTTTCCTTTTTTCTTTCTATGCAATTGCATATTAGTCATAAAAATATATACACATATATATGCATATATATATATATATAATGTTCTCTTAATCATTTTGTGTAATTTTCTTTGACACTGTACACACAATCTCTATATATAAAATTAAGTGCCCCACTCATACACTCATCATAAGCACCTACTAAGAGGTTTTTTTTCCTTCAAAATATTATAATTTATGAAGTGAAAAGGGGTGAATTGATTTTCAATGAATCCTCAAAATAGATCTTAAACCCAGTTGTGATATCAAAGTGATTTTTATCTCAGAATAAAGCTTACGAAAATCCACATTACCTTATTTTTTTATTTCACAAAATTCAAAATTAATTGTGGTGGGAAACTGTAAAAGGTATTTTCGATAAATTTCTGATAATTTTTAATCCCACTGTGGTATAGAACTTAATTGTTGCTTCAAAATCAAGCATACGCATATTCCTAAAAATTAGTTTCAGGACTTTTTGAAATTCAACCTCAAAGGACATTAAAACATTGAACAGGTTTTCAATTAGGAGGGAATTATAGCCAAATTTTAATTGTTTTAATAATTTTTATATTTGTATGCGATATGGTTTGTTTTGTAGACATACATTGTGACTATTTTTTACAGTGATGAAATGTTCCTAGCTTTCACAGTTTTTGTATAGTGAGTGGCATGTGAAATCCCAAATTTGCATAAAACAGTTTTATACAAGTAACGAAACCCGACTGTAAGAAAAGAATTAATTAACACAGAAGAACAGCATCACGGGCCACGTCAAAACATGTATAAAAAACTGGCATTGAAATAGTTTGTATTTAAATAAAATTTTAGACTATTAGAAAATTTTAATTCTAAATTTGGCAATTTTTTAAAAGTACAAGAAATGTATTCATTGTAGATTTTTTATAAATACTTTAACGTAACCAGTGACACTGTTCTTCAGTGTGAATTATTTAATTTCTCTAAGACAGATGGTTTTCCTTTGTTGTATGAAACCATTTTGTGCAAATTTTGGCCTTGACGTGCCTCTGCACAAAACAACGAAATCTAGAAAATTTTCATTTCTGTAAAAAATAGTCACAATATATGTCTATGAAGCAAATTATATATTGTACAAATATAAAAATTATTTTAAAAAATTAAAATTCTGCAGTGAGTTCTTAAACTCCCCCCCCCCCCCTCCAAAAAATGTTCTGTATTTCATAGACGTGTTGAGATATCAAAATTATATCTGAATAGGAATGCAACTTACACAAATACCTAATAAGCTATTTCATGATTTTTCAAAATTCGACACTATATGGGATGGAAAGATGCATGTAAAATGTTACAGAAATATCGAAAACCACATATGACCACAGAGAAATAATTTTAATGTTATTAGTTTTTGTCATCGTACTGTACGTGTACCTCTTCCCACACAAGCCTGTATATACACATTTGCCTTTTCAACAGTCTGTTGACCTATCTTGGTGTCGTTGTTTGGAACATGGGTTGGAGGTTTAGAGTTTGAATCCCATATAAGGAACGAAGACGGGGAACTGCTGTGCTATAAAATAGACACACATATTAGTGGTGCCTGGCAGAGGAGTTAATTTTTTATGGAAGTATTCAACATTGTGGTCAAATGTTAAAATAATAGTGGACGTATTCGCAATGGGGACAGTTGAGTTGAGAGATATGGATGGCCTAGTGGTGTTAATTTACCCTACACCTAACTCCCATAAGAACTCTCGTTTTCTGTCTAACAGTAACCCACATTGGTTGATTAGTGCAATGTCTATGGTGCATATTTGTACTATTGTTAGCATTTGATTTCTGTAACCTCCAAAGACTGCTGACAGATGTTTGCACTCCTAGCAGCATATGCTTACTATCAGTTGCCATGACTAACATGAAAATTGTTTACTTTATACTAAGATGTTAAGGTATATTTTACAGCTCCCTTCTACATTTTGATGAGGAAATCTTCAACCACTGAGCTAAACACCCAGTTAGATAGGATTGTTGAGAGTCTCGACTGGATTAATACCTGTAAATTTTTGTGTCTGAAATCCAAAATACCTTGGGGCTCTCTAGCACATTTATTCTTGTTCTCTTATTGTTCAGCACTACACAAATATTGAAGGGTAAGTGTATTTGGGAGAGAGCTCCGCCTCATTAGTGAACTACACTTTGGATGATCGACTGAAGAAGTAGCTACCCTAGAATATGTCATTGAACTACATAAGAGGTTAGCATTCATGACTATGCTCTCTAACACCTCAGGATAAACTGTGTTAGATTTATGAAGCGTAACCAGAAATCTTTTCAAGACGGGTGATTGGTGTGGGTATATAACCTACGAAGGTGTAAGGGATATTACTGAAGCTTCACAAAAATGGTAGCCCTTATAATATTAAATAAAAATATATATAGCTGATGTTTTTAAGGTATACTGCAGGCTAAATCCAATGTTGTTCTCATTGATTGGCACTTCAGAAATATCTGGAATTTATGGAGTCTGTTCAAGGCAGACAAATTTAAAGAGAGGACAGTGATAAAAGACATCGCCGGGACATACACAGTGGCTGTTGATCAACTTTTCCATATCTCCAGGAGTAGTACTATGAGGAGGGGTCTGCTATACAGGTGTGGGCATGCATCAATCCAGACACTGTTACTCTCCTTAGACCGGGGATTTCCATGATAGTTATTAAAATTTTTCCTTATACCTGGAGCCTTTGAGGTTAGCTTGTGTCAATAATGAGCTATGAGTGCTGGCACATGGATTATCATCAGCATAGTCCAATACACTGTGCTCACTGTCTAACCAAGTTTGGCCAATATCATGGTAACTTGCACGTATAACTTCTGTTTCACGTGTATACTCGTGCATCTGGCAAATGTTGAGCTGGAAACTTTTCAGCATTTCTGTGATGCTCTGCGGATCGTTACACCATATTTCACAGTGAAAATGATATCTGTCAGTTTGTAACTACTTCACTCCACCGTACACACAGTGGGGTCTGCAGTTGCCGAATTGTCAGACCATTCACCTCCCACCAAGGCGAGCTGGGTTTCATTCCTGGTGGGGCTGGTCCTCTGAATTTCGCATGTGACAGTCATGCCGGATAATGCCATTGGTCAGTGGATTTTCTCTGGGATCTCCCGTTTCCCCCACCCTTTCATTCTAGCACTGCTCCATACACACCTCATTTCACCACTCACCAGTGTTAAAGACCTCAATGTTAAGTGCTAACGAAAATCTCTCACTCACTTATATACACAGTGATGAATTGTTCGGTGCAGTAACTACAAACACACTACTAGCAGGCTGCATACTTCTTGGTTCGACTGCAGGAACCAATGATATTGGTCACTTGGCAACTGGTTAAATCAACAGAAAAAAAATAATTTTGATCCTTGAGCCTTCAGATTCTTCTGAATTTTTTATCTGTAGACAAACGTGAAAAATCCAAAATTTTAAGTTTTTTCATATGTCATTTTTCCCTTATAAATACTGGAAAATTTAAAATTTACACTTGTATTACCTTGAATTCTGTTAACAAAATTGATAATTGCTCTACAATCACCTGTCCTAGAAAGCTGATTTTAAATGTATTTTGAAGGCTGTTAATTTGGCGTATCATACAAGATAACAAGTGAAGAAAGTAATTTTTTATAATAAATTTTTATTTTTTAATTTTAAAAATACTGTTTTTAATTTTAAAAAAAATTATTTAAAAAAATGAGTTTTGTAAGGTATCCTGCAAAAAACAATAATATAGTATTAATACTAATGGACCAATACATGCATAGCATTATTAGTATTACTCACAAGTTTAGCCAAGGTTTTGCTCTCTGGGATACAGTTTCATGACCATTCATTTACCAGTTAAATGGTTCTGTAGCCACAGTTCTTGAAAACTGCACAAATATAACTTTCAAATGTTTGGGCAATAATTTACAGAACAAACTCATTTCATCACAGTTTTTGTTTAAGCCGTAACGACAAGAGTGTTGAAGAATTTTGAACCTAATTTTAGCTGCGAGTATACACATGTCCAGTTGTAGTGACAGGACCACTTGCATAAGTACAAGCAGGAATATTCTGTATATCCTGGATGGAATGGGAATAAAAAAGGAGATGATCCTCTTTGATGAAGAAAACTTGACTATGTTGTAGTTTGCAATTGTGTCTGGCGAGGATACAGGCCAACCACAATGCACCACCATACTCAACAGTTATGTAGCCTGATGTAACTGTTGGGTATGCACAAGACATGAGAAGATGGACACTTAAAAAACTACGTGTACTACTTCTCTGCTGTATCTTGAGAACAGTTGTGCTGAAATTTTTCTATCTGATGTAGATACTAAACAAAGAATTTTTAGTGCACTAGTGATTGCTCTTGAATTTTTAAATCAAGCAGTTGATCCTTATTCATTGTCCATTTAGTCTTCCACAGTTGAAAATTCAAACTGGATTCCCCTAATTCAGTTCTTCGAAAACTCAATTAGTTCTTTCAGAGTCAAAATTTGGTCGCTGTGAGAGCGTTGGAGACTTGCTTTAGAAGCAAGCTGCTTCACTGTACTTCCTATTCCATCACGTGCACTCTTGCAGTGTGATGTGGCAAAGAAGTGCCTCTCCACGACTATGTTGAAGTCTTGACTGTGGTGACACAAACTCAAAAGAAGTTTTTGCGAGAAATAGTAGATATTTTTTTTTATGTCTGAATTCTTGTAGTAAGGGGAGAATGGTTTTTTTTTTTATGCTATAGTATTGTGTTCCAAGCAATCTGAAATGTAAACAATATTGTAGTCCTTCAGTTGTGCATCTTCTTTGTGGCACACTACATGATAGTATAGCTTCAGTACTTACTAAATGAACTCATATAAACATTCAAAAACTTTGCTTGCTTCTTTAACAGTGGTTTCCATCGTACATTTGTCAACTTTCACCCATTGCTTGTAAGTAATTTGGTTGACAAATTATTCTTAAAACTTCTGTATCAATGTTTCTTTCAGCATATCAACTCCGGGACACTATATAAATGGCTGTCTAGACGAGCAGGGTTGTACATTATTTTGGCCAGAAACATTTTAAATGAAATAAGTTGACTGTTTGTATCAAACTCTTATCATAATAATATGAGCTCCATTCATCATTAATTTAATATTTTATTTAGTAGTGCAAACACAATTTGTGTGTGTCCCAAAATAGGACTTGGGACTCAATTCACAACATTTTTAAAAATCCAGTAATTTTTTTCATGTGCTGAGTTTTGAAAACCAGATAAACTTTCCAAAAATTTGCTAGAATGAGCCTTTTCTGTAAGCTAGCATGACCATGTGTTTTTATTTCACGGAAATAACCAATTTGTTTCCTGACATAACATTACTTATTTCATCGCTGTTGTAAAAACTTGTCACCAATTATGCTGTCTCATCATGCAGTGTTTTTCCGGTTTTGGGATCGGGTGAAGATAATACATCTTTCTGAGCCACTCATTTCTTAACATTCTGTGCCATGTAACTACTGACACAAAATGATTCCTTGTTCTTTGCTGCAGACCAATGTTTTGGCAAGATTGAAAGAATGATTAGTTTTTCACTTCATGAATTTGACTGTTTAAATGTTTCCTTCAGTTGTGTAAACATGATATGTTTATCATCAGGTTTAACTTCGCCTTCCCTGCTGATTTTACTGCTAGGAGCTTGTTTTCCGGGCTAACTTTAACTGTATCCACTTTTGTTCTTGTGTAACCTATAGAGTGTCTAAATTTTTTTCTTTCTTGTGTGTGACTCTCCTATATAGGCCTATGATTGTGACTTGTTCAGAAGGAATAATGCTGTATCAGAGTCCACAAATTCATCATAGTTCATGTTGTGGACCCAGTGTATTGTCACCATAGTTCTTGTTGTGGACCCAGTGTATTAGTTATGTTGATATCTGGTGTCCGACGTCACAAAGGAGGTGAAGACAAGTGCAGCATTCAGTCTTAGCACGTATCTGGACAAGTACATGTCTGGTAAAGATGTGTACCTGCCGACATAATATTTGCGACAAGGAATAACCAACGTGCATTTGTGGAATGATACGTTGCAAGTATTCAGTAATATTATTTGCATGATATTACGAACATTATGGTGGCCACCTATATCAAGTATGACCATTGTTACTCAGAGACATGGAGGGAATTTTTCGAAAGATTTCTGTTCTGGCTTGATTCAAAAGGTCAAATTACGGATGATCAAAAACATCTGTTAGTTGAAATGTTGGATGATCACACAGTGTTAGATTTGAAGGATTGGATTCTACCAAAAAGGCTTTGTGATTGCAAGTATCACCGGCTTGTTGCTGTTTTGAATACAAATATTCTGCCTACCATCAACCCATTGGTATGTTACAAACAATTTTGAAACAGATGGCAACGACCAGGTGTAGTACAGTTCTGTACATGTCTGAATTGAAATGCTTGGCTGCTGTCTAGTGTTTTGACAGTATGTCACCTACAATTGTTTTATGTCAGTTTGTATGTGGTTTATTAAATGCAGAAGTACAGGCTAAATTGTTTTCTGAGAAAGAGTTAAAATGCCTTAGAAGTGTGCAGCTGGTTGAAACTAATGTGTTGGAGGTTAGAAATTTGGGTGTTGAGAACGTGTATAAACTTAGAGTTTCGAGATTTGTTTGGCAGTCTTTATCAAAAAACTTTAGTGCCAGACATAATAAGTTCACATGTTTTAGATGTGCTGAGATTGGACATACAGCCAAGCAGTGTAATATTTCTAAATATAAGTTAAGTGTCAGAAGTTTAAGTCGGATATGTTTCCAAGGTTTGTAAACAGAGGCCTAGAGCATTTTCACAGTGTGAAAGTGGCGATAATGCACATTTCATAGGTAGTGTTAGGCAGACGGAAAAACAGGAAACCGCTGAAGTAAATTCTGTAATGGAAACTTGCCCTGTGTAAAGTCATAGTTCCACTGCTGCCTTGATTCAAGATGAAAATTTGTTTTTATTATCTGATTAAATAGCAGTTCAGCATAAAAAGATTCAATACATATAGAGATAAACAATGTGCTTATGCAATAGATTGTGGTTGTTCTAGACCTTTGGTGAATTTGGACACAAATACAATTGTAAGTTTGCAAGTCTGGCAGATTGTATGGTTCTGTATCAGGCACCAGTTGAACTTAAAATGTAGGCTGCACAATCCTTAACTGTGATGAAGAATTTAAGGCTGTGGTTAATACATAGGAATTTCTTGCATCGTTCCTATTTTGTTTGTGAATAGAATGGGACCAAATCTTCTAGGTCACAACTAGTTTGACGCTTTAAATATTTCTTGTACACTTTCTGGCTCCAGATAGACCTCATGAGGGTATATCTGAGGTAAACTTTTTTATAAGTTATTAAAAATCTTCCAACGGTCTCAGGCATTGATACAGGTTATTACAAAGGCCCTCCATTACATCTGGAGTAGGGCCATAGAGTTTCTTCTGTTTATCAACGAGCTTGGTCCATTGAATTTTCAGTGACTTATAGAATGGAGGAGGGCATTGATGCCAATGTGTGAAGAGGTGTGTGAACTCCAGTGAATCATAACTTTGGTCCTTTGGCAACTGCCATTGTTCCAGCAGTAAAACAAAATGGTACCTTGAGATTTTATGCTTATTATAAGGGTACTGTTAACAGTGCACTTTCTGATGATACGTATAGGTCACCTACTGTTGATCAAGTAGTGTCAGAAATGGCAGGTGGTAGTTTTTACAGAACTCTTGACTTGGAGGAGGTTTACATCTAGATTCCAGTAGATGCTAAGAGACAGTGCAGTAAAATCTGTTTGGTTGCTAGAAGTGATACGTGGACACTTAGGTGTTTGAGCCTCTCATATCAAAATGGATAATGGTGCCACATTTAGGAACATTTTCCAGATGATGTGCATTGCAGGTTTGTCCAAGATCTTCTGGAGTACATTCCTGAACCTGTTTATCACAACTTACAGTGTTCTTTGAGTAAGGGTGGTGTTTTGGAACTGCCACAGCAGCCGCAAGAGCCAGTTGTTGAGAAGGTCCCAGTAAGTGATTATGGACAGACTCTAATTGATACAGTTCAAACTCATTTAAATTTGGACCATCAGGAACAACATACTTCGGTGGCTGTGGAGTATTATTCAGTCCCAACCCCACCTTTTTCACCCAGTTGTAAGGCTTTGCATGATAACACAGTGTATCACCTGTAATTCAGGGAGACAAGTAAGAACCCTCATCGAATGGAACCCCTTCACCACCATTGTCACATTTCAGTGGATTTCCAGTCCTCCTTCAGCCAACGGGTCATCGAGGAACGTCAAGTTGACAAGTTACTGGTTAGATGGTAATGCCTACTATTACAAAATCTGAGGAAAAATCCAAACCTCCACAATAATACAAATGAGTGCAATGCTGCTGACGAAAAGCTGTCATATTGTATAAACATCTGAACTCATTTCAGAATGAAGTTTTATCGTGATGACAGGTTTAATGTTACATGTTATTTTTTCTTGTTGTTACTTCTTTTTAAAGGGGAAGGGATGTTGTGGACTCAGTGTATTGGATATGTTGGTATCTGGCAGCACGTCAACCATGGGTGGAGGTGAAGATGAGTGCTACGTTCAGTCGTAGCATGGATTGGGATCAGCACACTTGTCTGGTATACATGTGTACTTGCCGACATAATAATTCTTTTTACTTGTACTTGCTATTGCAATGTCATCCTTGTATTCATTATTTTCTTTGATTTTGAAGTCAATAAGTTTTTTCCTATATCTGTCACAGATATTTATGCCTTTTTCTATCATAAAATTACTCTGTTAACACATACATTCTGTTACATTTCATAAAGATTTAGTACTCGCCTTGTGGTTTCCTTTTCTCAGTAGGTTACAATATTTCACTGTATATACTGGAGTTTTTTTTTTTTTGCATATTCCATTCTGTAAGGCAATTACTGTATTACAATGTGGTTTTTGACAGTGCTAATAATTTGACTTACTCACAAATACCACCAACTTAAATAAAACACTCTAGCATAGCTGGCATGTTACACCACTATGGAGAAGAAACTGTAAATTCATTCAAGTATAAGCCTTCATACGCAGCACAGCAGATAAGATTGTTTTTATGCTGACAACTCCACTTCTACGATCAGTGAATGAGGATGTATCATGAGTTCCATTAATAATAACTTGCTATCAATGAAACAGAACACAGTTGTATGTCTGTGTTTACAAGTAACTTGTTAACACTTATTGTTTGATTAAATTAATGTTATTAGTTTAAAAATGTGTCTTAATAAATATAAATTTTTGAAAATATATTATACGTACAGCTAAAAACTTTGCTTTAGTAGGCAAACATAACAAAACAATGTGCATTTAATAACCCAGCTTTAAGCGTGTAGTGATATGTAAGACTATTTATTTTATTATGACCCCATGGTCATCCCGTACTGAAATTTTACAGGATGTCTCATCAAAATGTAATTTTAACATAAATTTTTTAAAATAAAATTTAAAATGGTGTTTTCAAAATTTTAAAAATCAAAATTTTAAAGAAGTGTCAAAAATTATTTATTTTATTTACATGTTGGGAAACATACCAAAAGAGTTTTTAAATAAGCCCAAGATGAGATTTCTAGCACCAGTTGTTGCAGAGCAATTGCCAATTTTGCTAACAGAATTCATTGTAATACAAGTGTAAATTTCAGTTTTCTGAAGTTTATAGGGAAAAAACAACTTCAAGAAAAAATTCAAAATTTTGGGTTTTACATGTAGGCGTAATATACTCTTTAGATAAAACTTTCAGAAGAATTTGAAGTGTTAAGGTTCAGATGTCTGCATGATTTGACAGAATGACTTGACTATAACTTCTCAACTTTCTACCTGCTACATTTGCCTAAAAAATAGCAACATTTTCCATAGTCACGTTATGCAAATGAGTGGAGTGACAAAATTTGTGTGGTCCTTAACGTTAGGGTATTGAGAGCAGTACCGGAAGGAATGCAAGGGCGTAGAAAGCCTGAGATCGCAAAAAAAAAAAACAGTTAACCAGCGACATTGTCAAGCACAATTTCCATATCTGAAAATCTGGGATGCCACTGGGGATTGAACCCTGATCAGCTGGTGGGAGGTAAGCATTCTGGCTAGTACTTGTTGGCCACGGTTCTTTGCACAACAGAGTGAGGTGGGGCAGCGGTTACATGATGAAGGCAAGTTACAGGATCAAACCCTGGCTCCGGCTATCCTGATTTTGGTTTTAAATTGATTCTAAAAATAGCTTAATCTCATGGTCATAAATGAGTGTTTCAGGCTGCGTACCTCCCATTCCAGGCATCCACACATTCACTACCTACTGAACATGTGATTTCTTTGGAAATGACATACTCGTAAGGCATTTGTTTTTTATTCACTTTTGCATGCTGACTACTTGCATGTCATGTCAAATAGCGTTAACAGAGACTTTCAATATGTCTTGGCAATAGTAACCAACCCCTGTTTAAAGGTATGAAAGCATTATTTTCTGTATCATTTTCTATGTTGCTTGTCTGTACAGCATTTACCAGCATACAAAGCAACATTCCATAATGAGATTTGCTTGAAAAGTTTCATCATGCATTTTCACATTTCCAGTATCCACCTTCAAAGCTATCATGAATCATATAAGGGCCAATTTTGTATGTATGTTGCCCTATTAATTGGATCTCAGGCTTGCACTCTTACCATGTCAGCATATATTAATGATTCTGCTTGTATTTATGGCTTTTCAATAGCCTATTTTATAACTTTATCATCTTAGAACAGTAACTTTTTTGTCATGTAACTATTTCACAGAATCTCCAAGTAGATGATGCAACATTTTGTCTTGAAATTATATGTAATATTATTCTATGAGAGAAAAAATTACCCACCTTTACAGTTGTTAAAAAAATGTCATCTTTGCACACTTAAAAATAATTTGACCACAAATTCTTCAATCAGAATTTTTTGATAAAAAAATATTTTTCCTTCTTTTTATGTATAATTTATAGAGACATTGATTAGTGTTAACATTAATTATAAAATTACCAGTAATTCTTTCTAACTTATTGTTACTATATGAGAAATTGGCTAATATCTTTTATAGCACAGGATGAAAATTAGACTTACTTTGTGTTGGAGTTGATTGTTTTTATAGAAACTAAAATTGATTAGAACTAGGACAGACTTTCAAGCTGATATGCATAATTGGATGACATGCTTGAAAAATTCACTTTTTTGCAGCAGCATAGGTTTTAAAATATTTTCATAAGTTTGGTAAGAAAATAAATCCATAATGTACATATTTTTAACATGCCTATGTGAAGAAAAAATGTTTGATAAATAATTATTTATAATAATTATTTCAGATTACACTACAATGCCCGAGAAGCTTTTCAAAGTGATTATTATTGGTGATCCTACTGTTGGGAAAACATCATTTGTACAGCGGTATGTTCAAAATACTTATAAGAAAGATTATAAAGGTACGGTTGGTGTTGACTTTGCTCTGAAAATATTAAAATGGTCAGACAACCAGATCATAAAACTCCAACTGTGGGATATTGCAGGTAGGTGTAATTTGTTTCTGTACATTTAACTTTGTCAAAATGTTGGGTTGCTGATTTGTGTAATAAAGCGGCATGAATACTCAACTAATTTGGAATGTGTGTGTTTGATAAAATTTGTTAGGCTAGTATTTTTTATACACGATTTTTCCTTATGTGAAATTAATCCTGGTGAAGAATTAATGTACAGTAGTACCTCGATTATACGCGATAATGCAGGGGACGAGACAGTCACGGTTGATCGAGTCATTAGTTTATCTTATCTGGTGCCATGTCTCAGACGGGGTTATTATCAACGGGAGTTGTTGCTATCTTATCTGCTACCACATAGCAGTCACTGCAATTATATGACTGCTGCACGTCAGTCAGACCTATGCCTTGAAACACAACTTTAATAAAAAAAATGTTAACATACAGTATATTGTGCTGTATTTGTCGCCATTAAATACGACCCCACACATAAAACAAGTCATGATTTTGAAGGTACAAAATCTTGGGGGGAAAAAGTATTCATCCCTATCTGAAATAAAACTTTTATCCTTTACAAAAAAAAATATTAACTGAAGGTACAAAGTAAGTGGTTTAATGGGGCGCACAGACACAGAAATAATTCGCAATGTACGGCGGCAGACAAAGCAAGCTGCAGCTGCTGCCCATTATGCGCTAGGTCTACTTGGAAACGCTGGGCAGAGCCAACAGCCTCACCTTGCAAGGTCATCGCATGCCTACAAGCTGTCTCTGCCGCCCAGCCAGCCGCCAGCTACTCAGCCACCTCTAGTAAATATAGCACTCAATTGAAAAAATAAATTATTTATGCCGCTTTTACACATGCACATGTAGAAGAAAATATGTAAATGTAATTGTTAATAAAAAATTATATTAATTCCTTTTTAGATTTCAAGATTATTTTCTACTTGACAAGTAGCGGCACACACAAAGCTACGGTACCCAGATCCTAGTTTTCTCTGCCCGAGCTTTGCTGACGAGAGAATTGATCTAGATGTGTGCTCCAGTTGTAATGATCGGCAAACGGCACACATGTTGCTGCGAGGCAAAAGTGGACTGTATCACAAATATAAAACCCATTAAAATTTTGAATGGTAAATATTATCATAAATATGGGCCATTTGTTTTGACTTGCGACTGAACACGTAATCGGCACGCCCTCTACCCTCATCTGTTGAAACCATTTTAATAAACAGGAGTCCACGCTGCTGGAAGTCGATTCTTTCATCACCTTGCGTTTATCCAAGCCACTTGAACTGTCTGCTGTTGAAGCAAATTGAAGAAATTTTTTCACAATTTTTTTCTGATGTCTTGTACTGTAGTGTTAACATAATCTCTGCAAGTTTTGCAGTTGTTTCCCCATACTGAAACCTTTCAATAATTTTAATTTTACTCTTTATGGTAAATACCACGCGCTTAAATTTTTGTGCAGTTCGCGACATGATTCCAAACACTAACGTAATACAACAGTTCTACTGCCTGCCAAATACTACGACTTAATCCATCAACTGTTGTGTGTGCACGTGCGCTGAGCTCTAAACAGAGCTGCACACTACGCACATGTGCTGTCGCCTTGCTGCCGCACAGGAATGTACACTCCGCTCACATGGACAAGCGCGCAGGAAAGGACAGTTCGTTCAGATTAAAATATCCTACTGCCTCAAACAAATGAAAACAAGTGTGCCTTACTTAATACTGTATATTAATAAGCACAAATGTGAATGTATAACGAATATATGGACACAAACTTCTGAAATTACCAGAATTTCACTGGCTCATTAAAAAAAGTGTTACTGTATATTGTAAAAAATAATTAGCATGATAAAAAATTGCGGATAATCTGCAAATCGGATGATCAAGTAACAGATAATCAAGGTTCTACTGTATGTGCAATATATGGAAATATAGTAGTTAAAAATGGTTCTTGGGCCAGTTCTATGCTAGATTAAGAAATAAGATTTGAATTCCTTGAAACAATGTTTTTTTACATTTCTCTTCCGTATTGCCACTATACATGCAGTAACATTCCTTTGCCTGTAGAAAATGGGGGATTGCCATCATCCTACTATAAATTATCAACTTCAGCTAGTTGATGAGCTGTGGTTTCAACCTTTCCTGTAACAGGCCATAGCTTTGCTAGCTGCCAATGTGTTCTTGTAAGCATAATTACCTTCTCCCAGCACTATACTGTGGCTCTGTAGACTGCTGGTGAGAGAAGAGTTTGGAGTGTCAGCAGAATCCATCCCTTGGCAAAATATAATAATAATAATAATAATAATAATAATAATAATAATAATAATAATAATAATAATAATAATAATAATATGTCGCCGTCCGGAGGAAGTGGAAGTGACTGGTGACAATATTCTGCAGGTATGCGACTGGTGAGTACATATTTGTAGGTGGATTGTTCCTCAGGGCGCCACCTGGCTATTACCCGGCCAGGACGGGACTCTTACTCAGGGTCGTGCTCTGCTTGGCTAGCGACACTTTACTTCCTCGGCAAACTACAAATCCATGTACGGAATTGGTAAGGGTGTTAGGGAGGGCTCTAATAACACTGCTGGGTAGCACTTCTGGGCGGCCGCCTACTGCCCACACCCTAGGACCGTATTATGGTCAGTCCCTACACCATGTACAGGAGAACTGGGTCGTAAAACAAGTGGTGAGATACAGTACATGGAAACCTTTAAAGTTACTCCGACGACCTGGTGTAACAGGGCGAAGCGAAACACAAACAAAACCGGACACACTAACTACTCCACACCAGCTAAACTGATAACGCAACTTTTTCTCTTCCTCCTCGTGTCCTACCTCTTCCTTTGTTCAAGCTCAACTACCTAGACAAAAGGCGGCAACCGGGACCAGCGGACACCAAGCAAGAAAGCTACCGTTATTAACACTCATAACCACATAACCAGTTAAAACACCTCATTATATTATAGACATAGCATTAACCACTGTCCCTAATTAACCAAGCTTTATCCCTGCACCTGTTTCCGGAATTTTTTCTCTATTCTCAGAAAAGTTTTCGTAATCTTAACCTAGTTAACCCGAGGCGTCAACACGCCAACATAACCCTAAATAAAATAAACAAACCCTTAAGTTTACTCTTTTCATTTTCAGTTACACTAACACAGGTGGCAACCGCACACAAAAGCAAAACAAACACAGCCACTACTTTGTAGGCCCAGTGCCTTCGAGGTAAAGTCGGGATGCGGGGTCATCACTACACACGGCGGTACAGGATGGTCGGGGAGCACTCGGAGGTGAACGCTGTCGAGATCGGGGCTTACAACTGTACCTGGCCAGGGGCCCGGTACAATGACAATAATAATAAATTTTCAGTATGGCTGCATTATCTATCGATAATGGGTGTTCCACCTGGCCGGCTATACCATCTCACTTCTTATAAGGAAACACGAGGGCTGGAAGGGATTGTTGACCATAATTTTCCATCCTTAAGGACGTTGTCCATTTATGACATTCCTTCTTGCTTTAGATGATAGCTGCAAAAGTATGGGTTGACCCAATCAGGAATCAAACCCAGATCTCCTTGCATGGAACACAGTAGTTAAAATATGGCAGAGTAGAGACGAGGACTGGGGGACTCCGAAGTATGTAACTTATGTCACATGTGACAATGAAGTGAATTTTTGACTTTGTGTAATTTTACAATTTCTTTGGAAATTTATAATCTTATTAATAAACTACGGCAAGAATGAAGCTGGAATCAAGGTACCCCGCAACCTTGTACCTGGAGTCCCTTTTTTATACTACCATGTTAGCAACTTACCCTAAAGTTTAGATACTTTTTCATTGTATGCAAATTATAATGGTTAATCAGTGTTTGTTTTAAGATACTCAGTTTGATTATTTATTAAATTTTTTGTAACATTTAGAACTTTTGTGTAGCATAAATATTTGACGTTGTATTGCTGGTACAAAAATTAAATATTTTATGTAAAAACTAATAGAACTGTAACCAAATACTACCTTCCGTAGTTCAACAACCAAATTTATTTAAATAAAAATAATTTCCACTAACACACAAAAAAAATTTCAAACTCTCCTTAGTAACCTATCATAACAATAAATAATTTAGCATAGTATAAAAACAAAGCATTTTTGACTTCACATAATATCAACTCAAGGGTTGTTGGAAAATCACTCTCGTAATGACCTGCAGCGTTTTGTTCATATTCCAAAATTATAAACAAAATAGTAAAACAGTAAAATCCCGTCGTTACGACCCCCTTTATTATGACCATCCAGTATTTACGACACTGTTTTGAAGATCTGTGAAAAATTTAGGTAAAAAATTAAGAAAAATCTGTTTAAAAATATATTTGTTTCAATTATTGATTCTCTGCGTTGAATTTTCGTTGGTGAGTGCTGTGCTATAAGATATGCACTGCCAAAAATAGATAACACCCTTCCTGACTGTCCATGCCAGCTATATCCCCCCCACCCCCACCCACAAGCCAAAGTGTGCTGGTGTGTGAGAGAGAGTGCGCATCAATTGTTGTGCCTTTTCTACTACAGAGAGCTGAGAAGGCAAGGCAGGGTGGTGGTTGGGGCCACATGTCCCTCCGTTTGTAGCCAACCCCTAGCCGCATTCCTGAACCTTGCCTTCTCAGCTCCGGACAATAGAGTATGTCACAGCTGCAGCCATTCCACCCCACCCACAACAGTCTGATAGTCGTATCATGTGAAACTAGCATCCTGTCGCCTGGCTGCAAAGCAGTGTCTCTTTCCCAGCAATTGTTTTTGTTTCCGTGTCTGGCGATAGCTCGTTGAGAAGGACAGAGGATGAAGAGATAACACGTTTCTTTTTTTTCCCACTCATTACATCACTGCAAAATAAGTACCAGTCTGTAAGAGAAACAAATAAAGAAAACAATTCTGCATCATCTCATGTTTTTTCTCTAGCTTCACATCAGGTTATGCGCATTAGATTTTAGCTTGGACAGTACCTACTTCTACTTGACCTTGACAACTTCCGCTGTGCAATTGATCACTTGGCACATGAGACATTTGGTTGTGCATAGCTGTGTTGTAAAATGGCCTATAACGCAATACAACTAACCACGTCGCTGTGTCCCATCATGTGGGCTGATAAAGATTTGGCTTATGCTCGCTCATCAGGAGCGATATGAGCAACTGAGGCCAGTGCACCTAGAACCTTTTTGCCGTTATCTGAAGTGCCATAGTTGTATGGTTTTTTCCTACAATCGTAAAACTTTAGGCTGTGAGTAACGCAGTCTGTATTTAATATGGGACGTCACCTTGAAAAGTATGTGTTTAGCCATTTTGAGAGGCTTCAAATTTGCATTCATAATAGGCATACTTACCCCCCCCCCAAAATATATACTTTTTTTTTAAATTGTTCTTAAACAAACACGTTAAACTGAATTGCTTAAGTCTTGCACTTTGTGCGAGGCGAGCAGTATGAATCACGCGCGCACAGCCAGATGAGAGGGAGATAAGCCAAGGCCAGCCGGCCCATCTATCCTCCCCTCTCCAACACAACCAGACTGAGTATCCGGCAAGGACATGCTGGCCGCCGCCACACCCGTCGCTGCAAACGGTGTTTTCAACAATGCTGATGACTTACGACATCTGTATAATAAAATCTCAAATAATAAGTTAACTATTCATATTACTGTCCACACTAAGACAATGGAAATAGGCATGTCTTGTTGCGTTTATGCTATTTTTTTGTTATGAGAGACTGAAGATGGTTTTTTAGAGTATAATTTTTTTTACAAAGGCATTGGGATATTGAAATTACTTGTATTTTATTTAAAACTGTATTTTTTACATCAGAGATGACTGAATAATATAAACTTTATACGAAAAATAGGACATTTTGGTAGTATTGGATGGGTCAAAATCAGCCCAAGATAAGTCTATTTATTACCACCTTCCAGTTTTATGACCCTTTTCCCTGAAACTGTGATAGGTCATAACAACTTGATTCTACTGTAGTATTTTTTACAAACTTGTGGAAAATTTAGTTGTTCACCTTAGTAAATAATCAAACTGAGCTATGTTGAAGAATCTCTTTTTTAATTATGTATGGTGCTTAAATTGTGAAAAAGAAATTTCTCCACACTTATGAATAATTTGTATAACTAACTCTTAGTTGATTTTAAAAAAAGAAGAGTGTTAGAGATAAATTCCTGTAGTGACATGCAGTACTTTGTGTCTGGCTCTTTGAATCGCCGTGGCCACAGAGTATTAGTATTGTTTATGTTCTGCAGAAATAACAGTTAAGGAGTAATTAGGTGTTTGTACAACCGCACTTATAAAATACAATAATGTTAGTGTTTTGTGCCTTTTGTTTAATTTAAAGTAATTCATTACCATGCAAGCAACTTCCGGTGGTGTAAACCCCGTAGGCAGCCATGTTGGTTCCGTGCAGCTGCTAGCTCGTGGCAGTCGTTCGTCATCGTCTGGAGAGGTAAGACGCTGTCTGCGCACACCTTCGTCTTTTGGTTCTTTGAATTAGTCGCAATAGCCTTTCGTAGTTTACCAGTCAACCTGTTCTCTTGTGCGCATGCCTTGACGTTCACCGCAGTCAGATACTGCAGTGTAATTAATGTATTTGTGCCCTCGTAGCCTTTAATAAATTAAGACGAGAAGTGCGTAAGCATGGGCCACGCGACCGTAGGGTGAGGTCTAAAGGTGTTGCATCCACCATCGTCGGAAGAGAGTACATTGCAAGTGATATTTTTGTTCAGAGTTCTATGTAATTTGTTCAGGGTTCATGTAATTGATTTCATGGTTTTGTGAGTGTTGTTCACGCCA
This sequence comes from Medauroidea extradentata, assembly GCA_003012365.1. Classification (NCBI taxonomy): domain Eukaryota; kingdom Metazoa; phylum Arthropoda; class Insecta; order Phasmatodea; family Phasmatidae; genus Medauroidea; species Medauroidea extradentata. The sequence continues at coordinate 56,788 of PNEQ01114261.1, forward strand.
CAGGGTCGCTGCACCAATCTGTGCACATCGGCGCCGTCCTCAGTTCAAGTGATTTGTTCGTTGTTGTTATTGTGCTCCATAAATATTGACATGGTTCTAGGCATTTTGTTCAGGGTTCGTGTATTTAATTTACGTGTTTTGTGAGTGTTGATTATGTCACGTGGTCACCACACCAATCGGTGAGCTTCGATGCCATCCTCAGTTCAAGTGATTTGTTCGTTGTTATTATTGTGCTCCAAAAATATTGTCAGGGTTCTAGGCCTTTTGTTCAGGGTTTGTGTAATTGATTACTGTGTTTTATGAGTATTGTTTGAGCCACGTGGTAGTCGCACCAATCTGTGCGCATCTGCGCCATCCTCAGTTCAAGTGATTTGTTCGTTGCTGTTTTTATGCTCCATAAAGATTGCTAGGGTTGTACATATTTTGTCAGGGATTTGAGTTTTCTGTAACCACGTGATCATCCATCCGTCCCGCCTACACCAGGCCTGTGTTCCAGCCTATCGCTACCCAGCATGTAATGTGTTCAGCTCCATAGCAGAGCGGTTAGAACTCTGTATCCCTTCCCTTGGTACACCCCTGCAGTCTCACCCTAGTGGCTGGGGGTGCCCTTATCCCGTAGGGATTTTGTTATCAGACACTACAGAGTGGGAAGTGGTTTTATGTTGTGTCAGTAGGTGGAACAGGTTTTATACCCCGGACGTCGCTATGCACATAATTAACCAATACAAGGCACACAGTGTAACGAGATGTGAAATAAACTAAGCTTTTGGTATGACTGTATCTTATGTGTTGTTTGTCATAATTGTAGAGTCCCACTTAAACTTACAGTAATCAGGGATGCTAGTGTCTATGCAAGTCGAGGTATTTTGTATGTGACACCGAGGTAGGGGTGAGCAACGCGTGGACCAACAAACAGCCCTCAAAATTCTCATTGTGTGGACCACATTGCTGGCGCCCGTAAAATCAGCAGTATGGACAACTTAGCTCACTGAACCCCTCTACCACGGATGGTGTTACACGTTACAGTGATAATTTCCCCAGTACCCCTTCCATAACTTAATACAATAATTATGCACAAAGCAGTATATGTTGCTGCCTCTGTTACTTGTAAAAATGATAGCGTACCGCTCTCTTCATGTTTCCTGTTAATAAATATTGATTATCCCTCCTCCCCGGACGCCTCTCGATTACATGGGCAGATCGTAATTCGGACTGCTTCTTCCCCTTTTCAGTCTGAGTTATTGAATGTTCACTGTACTATTAAAACCTGGCTTGATGCAAATGGCTTCTTAATGAACTCTTCTAAAATACAAAGCATTTTAGTCATGGGAGTCTATGATGAACCTTCTCTTACAAGTGTTTAACCTTCTTGAGTTCACTTAGACATTTATTTATAGTGAGTTACTCATGTACAACCGCTTAGTTGCAGACTTTCTAGGGGTTTATTTTTAATTAGATAATTAAGAAATCAAGTTCTACAATCTTACATTAAACATATTAAATTTGCATTGTTTCAAAGTATTTTTAGATATGGCATAGTATTGTGGGGTAGTTCCTCACATTTTAATTGTGTTTTTAAATCACAGAAAGACTAGGTTTTCGAGCTCAGCTCATTGTCGACCTTTGTTTTTGTTTTTAGGTATCTTAACAATGATTAACTTGTATGTCCTAGACTGTGTATGATACGTTGCCAAAAATTTTAATACTTTTATGTTAAGGAAATACATTCATATAACACCAGATATTGCAATGTGTTGGACTTGCCCTATACAAGACTCAAGACCGTGCAAAAATAACTATTTTATAAGTGTTATTAAAATTTATATTAACTTATTTAAAATTATCAAAGCATTGTCATTGTTTAAATTGAAGACAAGGTTTATGGCCTGGCTGTTACTTAAAGTGATCTTTACCCCTTACTGTAGAGCATCTTAGCAACATGGGACTGGCGAACAAGGCAGACTAACTTGACCTGTTATTGCACTACATGCACGAGGGTTGACAGGCGTACAACAGGACAGCCACAGACCGCAGAATCTTCAACTTCTCCCTCACTTCCCAAGTGTTCATTGCCGGTACAACTTGCTAGTGTGAATTTATATGTAATCTCAAACATTTTGGTGGTGCAGTGACGTACCAAAAAGGGGGGGGGGGGCAGTCTACCCTGGGTACCACTCCTAAGGGAGTGCCACTTTGTCATAGAAATAAAATATGTGCATACACTTACAACAGAAAAATTAAAAACTTATTCCAAAATAATTTGTTCTTGCAGAATATTTATTCTTTAAAACCATTACATTTGATTAAAGCACAATCCAACATGCTTAAAATGATAAGAACTAAAATCTGTTGACCAGCCAGTTGTAGTATAAAAGTTTTTGAAATGTTTTGTAGTGTACTATGTGGTGGTGTTATTGTTGGAGTTTGGTGCAGCAGTGTGGCTCGGCTGCTCGACCTTGAAGTTAAAGAAACAGCCCCCCTCTCGAACTTAATGGCTTACTTCCCTGTATTTCCAGATGTAGAGAGTGAAAGCCAAAAGCTCTGTTCCCTGCTGCAAAGGGCAGTTTGCCATCAGACTGGGACTCGGTTCAGTCAAGGTATTACAATCTCTGTACGCTACTTCAGTTACTACGGTAATACATATTTTTGTAACTGACAATCAAAGTAAAGGTGTGCGCTGCAAAAAAAGTCCAACTGTTAGGCCCGTAACTGTTGAACTTACTTCAAGTCTTGTATTTCCCGTGTTTCACAGTATCTGACAAATTTAAGGATTTTGCATTCTTCTCAATGTAAAATTAGCTTTACACGAGTGTAATACCACGCTCTTAAAACCACTGGGTATTTTCCATATCTAAGTCACAGTTCTCATTAGGTAAACTGAACCGTTACGTACAATACGTGAAATATCCCGTACATGCAGCCACCTTGGTGAAGTGAATGTTCTGAGTTGTCATGGACTGGATACTATACTTCCCTCAACATTTTAGGGAGAAAATTTTTGTAGCTAAAATCAAAGGGATGAAAAATTTTGTAAAAATTAAATGAAGAGAAATTAATGAAATGTTGGTGTGATCTAAATTTCAATGCCAGTAAAATAATATAACCTAAATACACTTTTGTTTTTAATGTATGTAGCGCAGCTTCATTTGATGTAAAAATGGCATAACATATTTCAGTTTTGTTAGTTTATTCTTGCAAAAAAATAAAATTGTTACTGAATTGTATATAGGGGAAGGTCGGGTAATACCGGACAGCGGGTGATATCGGACAGTGTAGTTTTCAGAGTTGCGTGCTAGGGGCAGCACTAATCGAGGGCTTGTTTCGTACATCTGTATGAAGGATGCGTGGGTTCGCCATTGTGAGTTCGTGCGTTGTGCGGGTGTGGAGTGGTGTTACGTTTTGTTAGTTTTATGCAAGGACCTTCTGCACGGAGATAACTTTGCCGGCAGGTTACAACACATCAAGTAAGTGATATATTAGTCTAGGCATAGTAACTTGCGTATTAATGCTTTTTGTATGACCATACGGTGTAACATTTGTGTGCGCTGAATACTCTGTATTTTATGACAGGATTTTGATTACGTGTCGGTCGGGAAATATCGGACAACCTATTGGAGGGTTATATCGGACGGGTGCGGGTAGTACCGGTCATTAGAGTTCGATTTTTTCGAATATATTCTGATACAGGTGTTATTTATATTTTCAGAAAAATAGAGAGAAAAAGGGGGAAACGGACAGAAGACAATATGAAATTAGCAGTGCAACATGTTACAAAGAATGAAATGACCGTTAGAGTAGCAAGTGAACACTTTTCCGTTCCAAAGAGTACACTGGGTGACCGACTCGTTAAACTTGGTTCAGGAAACGAGGCAATTATGAAACCACACATGGGTTCATTCCGAAATACTTTTAGTGATGAACATCAGGAACTCTAGGTAGACAACTCATGCCACTGACTAGAGATGAATTTCTTACTTTATCATTTGACTTGGCAGAGCACCTACGCATTGATCATCTCTATAATAAGCAAAAATAGAAGCTGGAAAAGACTTTTACTACGAGTTCATGAAGAGGCACCCCGATTTGAGCCTAAGGTCCGTGGAGTGTACAAGTCTGCAGCGGGCTGCTGGGTTTAATAAGGAACAAGTTGACCGGTTTTATGACAAGCTGTCGGAATTAATGGGAAAATATTCGTTTAGTCCATCGCACATTTTTAACGCTGATGAAACTGGGGTGTCATGCGTTCACAACAACAAACTCAATGTCATAACAAAATGGGGTGAGAAACAGGTGGAGAAATTAACAGCAGGTGAAAGAGGAAGAAATGTAACTGTACTTTTGTGCATCAATGCTTCTGGGGACCTGTTTGTTCGTCCACTGTTTGTTTTCCCAAGAGTTCGCCTAGACAATGATCTAACTAAAGATGCACCCGTTGGAAGTGTGTTTGATGGACAACCAAGTGGATGGATTACCAAATATGGTTTCCTAAAATGGCTCAAATTATTCGTTGAAAGAGTGGCGCCATGTGAAAACAACCCTGCACTGTTAATTGTCGATGGCCATTCAAGCCACAAGGACTTAGAAGTGATATTGTTTGTTCGCTCACACCACGTACTCATCCTGAGTTTACCGCCTCACACGACTCATAAAATGCAGCCGCTGGACAGAGTTGGTATGAAACCGTTCAAGAATGCATTTAATGAAGCATGTTCTCTGTGGATGCGAAAATACCCAAAGTTGAAAATTGCTCTTAAGGACATAGCTGGCCTAGTAAACTGTGCGTTATCCTAAGTGTGCAGGATGGAACTCGCTCAGTCGGCGTTCATGTGCACTGGAATTTACCCACTCAATTGTAGCATATTCAAAGACTTAGATTTCCATGCATGTTCTATTGGCTTAGCAACCACTGTTCAAGAGAAATCTTCACCGTGTGATCAAAGACAGAAATTACCAGAGCCTTCAACATCAGATCAAACAATAGCCAAAGAAGAATTAACACCATCGGGCTCCGGAATGACAAGATCTGAAAGCCCTGAACCTAGCACTTCAGCTATGAGCATTATAGAAAAATTTTCCCCACTTCCGAGTAGTGCAGTTTCCAAGCTGAACTTACGGAAACGACGGGAAGACAAAAGTGAGGTTTCTAACATCAAGCCCATATAAAAATGAGTTGGAAAAAAAAAGATTGAACATAAATCAAAATTCACAAAAGTTTAAGAAAACTGTAGGGAAGCAGCTCAGAAAAACAACATGACCTAGAAAACTTCTACCAAAATTTTCGTGTGCAGCAAGGGAAGAGTCTGCTGACTGCATCATTTGCGGAGAAAATTTCAATGAGGATTGGATACAGTGTAACATATGTAAAGGATGGGTACATGAAAACTGTGCAGACCTTGAAGGGGATCCTTTATTTTACAAATGTGATGTTTGTAAAAATACTTAAAAATTATTTACAGTTGTGATCTTGTAAAATTCTGAAAGGAAAATGAATGTCCGATATAACCCTCCAAGTTATGGAACTGTACAAAATACATATATTTGTAATTTTTATAAATTCTATTACTTCCTATTGTTTAGCTTACTTTGCTTTGTTATGTTTTGTAAATTATTAAAGTACAATTACAGAGACCTATGTACATTTAATTTTATGCAACAAGTAAAAGTTTTATTAGAATAAACCCTTAGGTGTCCGATACTGCCCGACCTTCCCCTATGAGGAAAACAAACATCATAGTAAGTTACTGTGACAAAAATATGCATTTTATTATGGATGTGTAGGTATAATCAATTTTTAACTACTAAAATTTTGAAAATATTGGTACCTAATTTTTTACAAAAATGTGGACAAAATGGATACAGAAAATAAAAGGGGGTGTCCTAGCGAAGCCCACCCCAGGTACCAAAAGTCCTTGGTATGCCACTGCAATGGTGTGTACAGTTATTTTTTGTCATTTTATTTACTATGTTTGCTTGCTAGTATGTAACTTCAATTTTTTCTTGCAAATAGCACTCGCAAATAAATAAGCGTCATTAAAACACGAATCCGTGTTAAATCAATAACACATTTGTGCAGTAAATTAATGGTCGGAATTTTCAAACATATACTAACTCAAAAAAGGTAACAATATTGCTGTATAAAATTTTGTATTTCCTAAGAAATGTGTATTTACAAGTTAAGTTTGGACCAATTAGTGAATATTATCTGTTTTAGATCACCTCCAAATCCATCAGTGGAAAATTATATGGTTGAATTCATACAGGGAATAAAAACAGTCATAGTATATTTTATATACTGTTTGTACTGAGGCAGGTATTTAAAATAAATTTGTTTAGACTATTAATACTTATACACTGGAAATATTTTTTGCAATAAAAAAAATCTAATTTTTAACACAGAAAAATATCATTGTACAGTATAAGTGTTCACAAATATTTCGATGTTTTTATAAGTTGTTATTTTGCTGATATATGTGAAACTCCACAATTACTTAAAGGTGCTTGGCGCCAATTGTGAACACTTGCCGAATCTGTAACAAAGTAGTGTGTAGGAACTGTGCATGTGTAATTGTGTGTGCAATGTCTGAATACTTGTATAAACTTGATCATCTTGGAGCTCTGTACAAAACAAACAGTAAGATAATAAGCCAAGCCAGCCTTACTATCAGTTCATACAGAGTGAGTGAGTGAAGGAGATTTTGTGCAGTGCTTAACATTGTGATTTTTAGTGCTGGTGAGGGGTGACATGAGGTGAGTATGGAACATTACCGGAATGAAAGGACGGGGGAGACAAGAGATCTCCGAGAAAACTCTCCGATCAACGGCATCGTCCGGCACGATTCCCACATGCAAAAATCCTGGCATCAACCCAACCAGGAATCGAACCCAGATTGCCTTACAGTTAATACCAAAACACTGGCTGACATCTTGCTGATAGACTTACAGAAAAGAACATATTCTCACTGCCACAATAATTACCGTTCAGTTAAAATAATACGGAGGCTTTTGATTTCTTAAAGTGGTGTTGTTGTGCCATACTTAGGGCACTAATGACAACAAGTATGTTATACCCCAAACAGGTTACAACCAAAAAAATAAAGATACAACATAGTTAGAACAACCCAGAGGCAAGTTATTTTTAAAAACTTAATTTCAGTACAGAGTGATACAATTGCAAATAGTCTGGTACTTAGCAAAAATCAAATGATACTACAATTACATTCAAACGTTTATTTGATTGGTTAAGCATGAATATGGCCCATTTATTTACCAGCTCGCAGTGAGCAACCGAGAACACTACGCTCCCTCGGCACGTCGTCTGAACGAAACCAATAAAAGCATCAACATATACTCTACAGAACAAATTCCCGCACCTCTGAGTGCCCCGAGAAAGTGGACGCTCACACAATCCTTCAAAAAGTTAACCTGGGACACTTACCAATACACGTGTTCGATGATGTCCCAAGAGAGCGAAGAGCCAAAAACAACCTTCGAGTAGAACGGACGAAAGTGGAACTGCTCCAAAACACTTCTGAAGAAGCACAAAGAGATCCCAGAGTCCAAGTCACATCTCTAGGCATTACATCACTCCCATTCATATATGGGCTGCCCCAATTTAATTGATAGTTTGCCCTGAGTCCATCAGGACACACACAAGGGAAAACTCAACCGCCAGCCCTTTCCCAAAGTTCAGGATCCTGAGGAACGTCACATCTCAAAGCACTTCCTGCTGCCAACGGCATTTCGGGGTCCGGGGTGTCCCGGGCAACCCATCATCTGGATCAAGCCCCGTCCAGGGGTTATTGGAGCAGAATCGTAGAACGCGCCTTGAAAGGCGACTCATGAAGCCTGACCGAGAACCACACCCAGAGCGACACTAGAAGCATCAACATTTAACACAAACCCTGCCTTAACTTCTTAAAACTCCGCGCTTGCAACTCGCCCCAAACAAACGGCACATTCTTCCGCTTCAACAAGTTCAGCGGAGCGGCAATTTCTGCAAACTTGGGAATAAAGCGATCATATTACCCCATCACGCCAATAAATCACTCACTGACTTCGGCCAGGGAAAATTCACAATGGGGCTTACCCGACTAGGGTCCATCATCAACCGACGCTAGGGTCCATCATCAACCAACCTTCCGACACCATGTAACTTAGGAATTTAACGGACGATGATGCCCCCGTGACCTTCGGATTCACAGTCAATCCAGCCTTCCGCAAACATCCTAAAACATCCCTAAGGTGCACCAAGTTCTCCTTGAACAAATTACTGTATACAATTATATAATCAATATAGTTGTATACGTAACAAAACTTTAGGTCTGATAACACATAATCCAGGACTCGGGACAAGGTTTGCATCCCAAAACATGCTCCCATAGGTATTCTGTTTAATTCTAACTGCGCCCATGGCGTACAAAACACAGTGTACTTTCGGCTATATAGATGAAGGAGGCACTGGTGAAAGCTGGAGTTACGGTCAATAGTAGAAAAAATCACTGCCTTCCCTAAATACTGAAGGGCTGTATCCACTGCTGGAGATGGAAATGGATCTAAATAAATGTTATAATTCACCGCGGACATATTCGTAACCAGACGGTAACCCCCCTCCTTCTTTCTTTACCATGAAAGCCGGACAGGTGTTATCAGATTTCGACGGCGAGATCACTCTTTCTGCCTACAATTTGTTAACCACACCTCTCATAATTTCCAATTAAGGCGGCGACAATGTATAAAATCCCATGTGCACCGGAACATCACCTGTAACTGTGAATCCATAACGGAGAACGTCGCACTGTCCAATCTTGAACGTTTTGGCGTTACAGTACTTGTCCAATAACTGCTGAACACAAAGAGCACGTGACGCATCATTCACCGCCGACGGCAACCAGACTCCTTGTGTCCTATATTCGCGCGTAGAGACCACACCTCCGCGCAAGCAACGATCACTGCTCCCAACTGGGACAGCCGCAACTCGTGACTGAATTCATGCTGAAGTACTCGACACCGCCCTAGGTATTGAAAAAACCTCGAATGACAACGTGGCATGCGAAACAAGCGCCACGTGTCGAAAATATTCATGATCCAGCGCCAATTACCGTTCTATAATAAACACCCATGGACGCATCTGCTCAAAAGACGATGGATGCGTAAGACTTGTACCGCGCAGATGGGATAAGGTGGTCTATTATCGACCCAACCAGTTTCGCTACAGACCGCGAAAGGTTCATTGCCTTTGCGTACTGCTGTATGTACTGTGCTACAGTTTCGTCCGGCCGCTGAAAACGGTCTACACACCACGAACCAAACAGAGGGTGGGCCCCCATTTTCAATAAGGCGTGCCTTAAACACTTCATATCCCTGCTGAGCTCCCAACACGTCCACCAATATTGCACTGGCATGACCTTCAACACGCGCAGCCAAGATTTTTAAAAAAAAACTGCGTCATCAATCACCTGTGCCCCATAGTAAACCTGATCCACTCGAACCAGAAATTCCAACACATCTTCCGGCTGCACCATTTCCTAGGCCTTAGTTAGTTCGATTTACTTATCAATACACTTTGAGCTGCTGTGATGGACCCATCTGACGCCCACATATTACCGCCGATATTCATCCTCTCAAGAGCACACAGTGAATTCACATATGCCATAGCTCTAATTCGCGAAACGGTGACTTCCTCACTGTCCTGAAATTCAATGCCAGATTCGCACAAATATTCTTGCAACTCAAGGTACTCCATATGGCACAGGAACTCGCACAGGCCTACTAGGGCCTTTCCAAACGAGACCTACTACCAGACAACGAAACAAAGAGATCACGGCGGAAAACCCTAAATTTACGCACTCACACTTGGGAATACAACCCTAGCAGAGTGGTGCAGGTTGTTATGCCATACTTAGGGCACTGATGACAACAAGTAGGTTATACCCCAAACAGGTTATGACCAACGAAATACAGTTACAACATAGTTAGAACAACCCAGAGGCAAATTATTACTATAAACTTAATTTCAGTACAGAGATATACAAATGCAAATAGTCTGGAAGTGGTAAAAAAATCAAATGATGCTACAATTACATTCAAACATTTATTCGATTACTTAAGCATGTACATTTATTTACCAGCTCGCAGTGAGCAATTGAGAACACTATGCTCCTTAGGCACATTGTCTGCATGAAACCAATAAAAGCATCAACCTATACTCTACAGAGTAAATTCCCGTACCTCTGAGTGCCCCGACAAGGGGGACGTTCACACAATTCTTCAAAAACTTAACCTAGGACACTTACCAATATGCCAAAAAACAACCGTCGAGTAGAACGGACGAAAGCGAATTGCGGGCGGAGGAATGCTAGACCTGGTTCGCACACGACCAAAGGAGGGAAAGAAGGGGCATAAGGTGGCGGAAGGCAATGGGAAGGGAGGGCAATCGGAACTGCTCCGAAACACTTCAGAAGAAGCACAAAGAGATCCCCCGAGTCCAAGTGACGTCTCTAGGCATTGCATCACTCTAGTTCATACTCGGGCAGCCCCAATTTAACTGACGGCTCGCCCTGTGTCCGTTACACAGGCTGGAAAACCCTGGCACAGTGTTTAATAATGCAGAAAGTGTAGAGGTAGTCGGATATAGGTAGCAGTATATATGAAACAAACTTAGCCACACAAATTCAAATTGTACTGGCTAGGTCAAATGTAGAAATTAGTAAATAGAATCTCGGTAGCACACTTACTAGGATATGTAATTGGATACTTTTAAGTAAATGTAAAATTAATACAAGTTCAGTGTATTGAAAAGCAAATTGTTTGTATATCTCAGGTTGTTTGTGGATAGAAATTGTACGTTAGTCCACTAAGCTGGAAAAAACCTGGGAAAGGCTGAAGTGTTTTGAAAATAGCCCATCATTCTGATAGGAAATTTGTCGAAAACTTTGACATTTTCTTCTGTCATTCTCTGTAGTCTCGCTGATCTGTTCGTAGCAGTGTCGTCTTCTCTAGGACATTTCACACAAGGATTTTCATTTATACCTAAAGTCAGTTATTTCTCAAATTTAAATAAAAACACAATTAAATTATTAGCATGAGCAGACCAATGTTGACATTACAACCATTTACATTTTCTTTTAAGTAAAATTAATATACAACATTACAAATTATTAGGTAAGTATGTAATTCTCACAAAATAAAAAAAATAGTAATTTTTTGTGCCTGATTCACTAACAAATATCATTTTGTACTTTACTCATCAGCTGTGTACAAGTCATATACTTAGCTGTAAATCCTCCAAGTGAGTGCAAAATTAGTTACTACCTAAAGAAAATGTTTTGTCAACTCTTTTAGTTTAGAAATAAACAGTATAGCAGATTTTTTACAAATTGTCAAAACTACATTTTATGATATAAATGGCATGTAAAAATAATGTTCGCATACTACTCATATGCATTTATGGTTATATTGTTGTCGTACCAGGCCACAGGCCAGGTGGAGTTGCACCTGGTCGCGGCAGGTGTTCGCAGAGTGTGTCAGTGGCAGGTGTGCGCTGGTTGGTAGTGGCAGATGTGCGATACTTGAGTGTGTGTGGCAGATAAGGGACAGTGGCAGGGCATGTGTGAACTTGACACCGACGTGTGACACCTACCATCCCGGCTATCTGCCAGTACAGGACACATGGCTTTGCTGCCCCCTCCCTCTACCAGGGCATGAAGAAGGCAGTCTGGAAGCAGCGGCAGTGACGGACAGAACGAGAGGGACGTAGTGCGCTTCGGGACTGTTAATTCGTCCACCGAGAAACGTAACGCGCGTGTGCAACTATCTGGCCCAGTGTTTTACTTTGTTTTGCCATTTGGAACTGGCTCGCTTAAGGCCCTAGGGTATGGGGGTGTGGACCGCCCCATAAGTGTCCATGTAAGGTGTAGTTTTCTCCAGATCCTCCCTGCTTTTCTGGATCCGCAGCTGTTTCGACTCGCCAGGTGTGAGAGGGGCACGCCGGCATGAACAGACCACAACCCACCGAGCCTCGTGTTCCCCGCTACACGCTTAACCGGGTGGCGCCCAGAGAATTCCGACGCAGCTCCGTTCCTACCTCACTCTCACCGGACACGGCGTCAATATATAAATGTGTTTTATTTGTTTTTCTATTATATGCAGTACTGTATTGTATTCTATATTTTAAGTATTTTAAATGCATTTATCAATAATCTGTGATGTGGTGGCACTAAACGAATTTCCTGAAACAATTTAATTTGAACATTTTAGCAATATGTAATGAATATGGTGAGCAAGAAAATAATTTTACGTAGTTTTATGCTTCCTTTTTGTAGATTTTGGCAGTAGTGTCATTCTTTCCTCTTTTATTTATAATTAGAGATAGTGAAATATTGTGAAAATGTTTTGTTCCAACATACCCTTCAAAAAACTGTAGTTTCATGCAACATGTACGATTGGGTGACACACACACATATATGTATGTGTGTGTATTGCCTGCCATCCAGTAACAGGTATCAAATATTACATTAGGCGGGATTGTTATTGGCTCAGTCAAACAGGGAAAAAGCTCCACGTACAAGCGAAAGCCAGTAATCTTTCGATAAGCTGAACATACGTTGAAACCCAGCAAACAGTCTAGTTTTCCCATGATAAACCATAAACTCTATTTATAATACGTTCCGGGTTACGTGTAGGCACTGTACGTGGGTGACTGGGTCAACGAACTTGGGCAACAAGCAGTCCATGTCAAATGAAGTTCATTTTGCTAACATATAATTTGTTCATAAAACACCATCTTGCTCTATCCTTTCATAATATACGTAGTACGAACTGTGTGTCCACACAGTAAAAGGCAGTACAACCTTTGTGTGATACATAATTGTCCTTAGAATTGATAGGATTTATGATGTGTTTTTATAACCTCAATTTAATTTCTTCTCCAACTGTCGAAAATGTCACCTTTTGTTGAAGGATAGCAGATGTAATGCTCAATATTTTGCCTTTTTTTATTCCTTAATGCCTATTCATGTAATTACAACTACACAAATCCGTTCAAAAATCAACATTGTAACACAGTGTATAGCTAGATAAATGCTATTTGGTTTTGTGGGGTGCGCCAACAACAGAGCCGTTTGTGTTAAAGCATAATACGAAGTAATATGTCTTAAACTACGATTAAATACCTTAAAATTTAAAAATACTTTGAACGTATGTGTTAATATGGTTTGCTTGTTTAATGGCATGCTTTATTTTAAATTAGTACATTATTTAAAAAATTTCATTGTGTCTATTTGGTTCAAAACCTTTATTTCAAAACTTTCATTTTATATAATCTGACTGATAATTATATTACAGTTAAACACAACTAAACACACATATTTATAGGCAAATGATTGTCATTGAGCATATAGTAGTTAAAATAATAAATCATATCACTATTCAAATTCCATAGTAGTTCAAGTATACTCTCAGTTTTTACGGCTTCTGTCAGCAAGAAACTTGGGACCTAATAATTTCAGTGATTGGTCCGGTAATTTTACAACTTTTTCGTTATGGAAATTTGGATGTTAAAATATAATAATAGACGTAATTCCACACAAATACAAAGAGATTACAAGTATTTCGTGAAATTGCTCTAAAACATTTGATGCAGAAACTAGCCTTTTTACTCAAATGTTCTAGGTATTGTTTGTCTTAGGCCAGTTCACCCAGATAGTGCTGTCTCTTGCTTTCATTTATGACAAAATTCCATCAGAAACCCCATTTGTCTCAATTGCTTGCAGTAGTGCAGCCAAGAAAGAGATAAAAATTTGTGAATTACTAGCTGTCATGCCATAAGGCATCCACAATCTTTATTTACACCCATTTGTTGAGGTTAGGCCTACATTTCTTAAATAATTTCATTTACTTCAATTTCAGCCTCAGTAATTATTATTAAATATTAGTTATTATATCAAGTATTTGTGCATAAGGTTTTTCATTCTATTTTTTTGTAGTAGCAAGATGTTACGTTAAATGTGTTAATAATAGATTTTGACAACATGTCAATAGGAGATAGCGAGAACACCGGAGACCATAAATAAAATCTCTAGCCAGAGCTTTAGTTGAATAGGCACTTTGTTTATTTACTATTTATAGCACCTTGACAAAGTTCAAACACTGAGCTGAAGATAAAATAATTTGATGTTCGCGTGACAGCCAGGTTTACAGTCTCATACTGCATTACATGAAGTGAGTATGGAGCAGCATTGGAATAAAGTGGCGGGTGAAGTGGGAGACCTTTGAGAAAACCTATCAACAAAAGGCAAGATATTTCAATAATATCAGTGTACTAAAATGCATAACTTAATATTATATAATTGATATAACTTGTCCAATATCTTTGAACCATTATGTATGGAAAAACTATCACATGGATGCAATGAAACAAACAAGCATCTTCTGACCCGTTCCTCACATGGAAAAAATTCAGTTTAACCCCTCCGGGAATCGAACCTTTATCCTTCTAACTGTGGTGGGAGGCGAGTGTCCTAGCTGCTGCGCCAATTGCGGCCCCAAAAATAGCTCTGTCAGATGTTGTGAGAGAGTGTCAATACGTAAAGACACCTGAGAAATTTTCCATGGTTCATAACTAACATTTTTTTTTAATAAATGTCGTACATAAAGTGTGTTCACTTTTTAATTCAAAATAAACAGCAAGTTCCTTCATCAGTTTGTGTACTAGGGATTTCAAGCACCACCTCGCTCACTGCCAGAAATAACGATTCCCTCCTCCCACACCTATCACTTCCTCACCTCGGACAGCATTCCCACGGGAGCCGCTCGGTGAGGTCTGCTGGCTGCCCAGTGTTCTAAATATTCAAATTTTAAACCACATAATGTCAGTGGTTTTTTAGACTTTAATTAATACCTTACATGGTAGGTACAATATTAACACAGTTCTGGAAACAAAAAACATTAATAAAGCTACATAAAACAGCTAAAAATTATATTGCATTTTCATTTGAGCTACATAAGTCGAGTTCATGTGTGGTACTATATTTTTATGAAATTTGAAATGTTTAATAGGTTTCTTTTGAAATATTATATTTTCATCATTCTATTCAGCAAGGCAATCTAAAGATGTTTAATTTGATACCTCATTTCAGTTAAAGATTTAAATAGTTTCACTGGAAAATTAAAAAAGAGATTGGTATTACTGTAGATGGGTTTAATGCATGTTGCATACTTTCCCATGCAAGTGTACTAATGACTTTTAATCCTTTTTATGATTTGAAGGAATATTTTGATTTTAATACTGTGGAACTTGTGGTCTAACATGTATTTCCCCCTGCCCTTCTGTATGCTCTAATGATGATTTCTATTTAACGCTGTAACTGTTAATTAATGTAAATAGTATGTAAATGCTGTAATGTGTTATATTATTTTTCCCTCATGAAGCTACACCATCCATTCCCTAGTTGGGCTAGCTTGGTGTCTGGAGTCATGATAGTTGGTGAGTAGCACAGATGGACGTATGTGAATGTCTACTCCCGGTTCCTTCATATTTCTTGCCTTCAATCATGTAGAGTTAAGTAGATGAATCATAATAAACCAGAACAGTTTTATTGTTTTCTTGATCCAGGAGCTTTGTATCTCCCGCAAACCGCCATGCTCAAGGGTTTGACATTTTTGCTTTAAATTTCCACCAATAGCTTCATGCTAGTTTTATACAGCTTCACCTACCAGCCAGGCATAGGCCCAGGTCTGCTTAACTATCATGGCCGTCACTAGTGTTAGTCTTGTGTGTTATTAATGGTGAGTAAATCACATAAATTATCACCCATCTTTTCTTTAATTGGTTGCTGACACAATCCTTTTGGATGTTTTAGGATCCGAAACCCACTCTTCGGAAACTCATATAAATGTGTGTGTATTGTGGCATGGGAACTGGATATGAACAGGACCCCGTTTACCATTTGGAAGGTGCAAGAATTATCGTGGTACATAGCCTGCCCTGTGGTTGTCAGTCTACTGACACTGGGATCCATCATCAAACTATACCAGAGAGGTTTCCTCCATGGCTTCCCATCAACACCTTTCCCACCATCCAGTGGGCCTTTTCTGAGCACCTCTTGCTTGCCAGCCTATTCCCTTATCCAGTGCATCCATACTCCGTCTGATGCATCCAACCCATCACTCTATAGTCACAGCTATTTTTTCTATCCAAGCACCCTCCTTATGTCATGTGTTAAAATTGTTATTCTCTTGCTTGTTCTAGTGACACTTTTAAGTACGGGACCAACTTCCTGTCATTTCTGAGGGATAAAATAGTTTCTCACTTGGTAAAATCTGCACCCTTCACCCTAGCCGGCTTCTGTAACATAGTCGGTTAGATGCTAGTCTACAGTGCCAGAGGTCCAGGGTTCAAATCCTGGCTTGGGCATGTATGTTGTGTTGTACCTTCACCCTACTTAACCTTAATCTGCTCTTGAGACCTCGTTAAAGGGCTGTAAAGCCCTCTCACCTCACCTCAACCTTCACCTTTCTGACACTGTGGGCCAAAATGTGTAACAGTAAGTCATTCATTTACGTCATACCGATTTATGTCATTTGATATTAATGGAGCTAATGTTTGAATACCCTTATTTTCAGTACAAACAGTCACTGATTCAGAATGTAATTTACAGTGTTCCGCATGCCTCTTTGGTTGTCTTTGGTATAACAAAACACTGTACATAAATCTAGGGCTGTATAGTAGTTTTATATTTTATTTGTTCTCGGTAATTCATGTAAGATATGCGTGCGTCACCCTATCTTATCATAAGCTATGACAGATGCTGCCTGCTTACCATGCACATGTGTGCCTGCCTAGATAGACCAGCATGACACAGCAGTTGCCCGCTTTTCCCCTCTGTAGATCCTTATGGCTCATCAGTAGATGTGTGGACAGAGTTTTAGACACACCACTGATAAATTGTGCTTTTGACGTGTTCATATTACAGTATCAGTTCAGTGCGATATATTGTTTTTATTTTTCATTATGGTGTCCAAGGCCAAATTTATTTTCAAATTTAGTTACTAAAAATAATGGAACACCTGTCTCATTATCCACGAAAATGGAATTTTAGCGATAATTCTATACAGACAAGAGAGCTGTTGACATGAGTTAAGTGTTGCAAGATTTAATTCTATATTTTCATGCTCTCCTGTAACTACAATTTTCACAGTAATTATTTATTTATACCTAAATGAGAGCAGATATCAAAGATCTGAGGCAGTTTTGTTTAAAATAATTTTCGTCATATTAGTAGGGACACAAGAAAATGGTAAATAAAACTTACCTATTTCAGTGTTAAATAAAGGCAAAAGCGGTGCAAAAAAATTGTGTTTAAACATTAAGGTGGTGTGAAATATTGGTGTAAAACATGACCTGTAATGACATTTATTATGTAAATAAAAGATGTAAACTGGCTCAAGTATTCTGTTTTATTATTAAATGAGAAGAGATATGTAGTCTATAAATGGAAAAAAAACAATTAAATAAACACTAAAGTACAAACAGTGAAACAACAAATCATGAAATAAAACATACAAATCATACAGGCCTTCGTTAATTTGTCCAGCAAAAGAAAAAGCCTTTTTTTACACATTTACGTTTCAATTATGCTGAATTATTTTGAGGTTATGGTATGTACGTTCACTTGCTAATATATTACAGTGACAAATCAAAATTTTACGCAACGTGCCAACAAAATTACACAAATTAACTGTGCGTTTTCAATGAATTCAACCGTAATAACAACAAACAGAAGAAGTTTATTTTACTACGCTGAACTTTTCTTAATTTCTGATGAGAAGCACCGATGCATAAACACGTTACTTCACGACTACAGATACTAATATCGACTATCGATAGTCGTTTGCATCAGTTGCTACATTCAATATCAATATACCTATATATTGAATCGAAAACTCGAATCTAGCGGTGACGTTACTTGGTGAAGATGGTTTTGTCGCGGGAAAAATTGTGTTAAAATGCATTATACTGGAATTTCGCGTGTGTTGTTTTTATCACTATCACGGCATACGTCGTAAAAACACAATTTGCATAGATGTCATGTCCCTATGTATTAGTTAATTGGTTTTATTTACTTATTTAACTATGAACATTTTTGTTAATTGACTTATTACTCAAAACCCTACGATTTCTTGTCTTTAAAAAATTACCTATCACTGCAAAAACAATTTCACACAAAATTGCCTAACAAATTTGTGGTCAGACCACTTGCCCCCCACAAAGGTGATTCGGGTTTGATTCCCAGCGTGGTCAGGCCGGATGATGCTGTTGGTCGGCTGGTTATCTCAGGGAACTCCCATTTCTCCCACCCATATAATTACAATGCCTCTTAATACTCGCCTCATGTTAAAGGCTTACCAAAATCTCTCACTCATGCGATTAAAAAAAGAAGTTGTTATAGCAAAAACAGCTGAAACAGAGTACCATGGCCTTAAGTGTACTTTTCTCACATGAAATATTAAAATTATTTTACAGTGAATTTTATCAGTGTTACAAATACTTTTGTGTTTGTAAATTGTAAGGTTTCTAGTGAGAATTATCAGCAAAATAAAGTATTCCAGTATTAACGAGACAGTTGTAGCTGTTATCTGCTTGATAGACATGCACATGTGCAACACTTCACCACAACATCATATTGCATTCCAGTGATAGTGACATCAGCCAAGTTTACAACACATTACAGTTTAAAATGGCCGATCATAAAAAGGTGATAGTGACGATTGAACAGAAGCAGCAATTAATTTACACATTAGATAGAGAAGAGGTTGTGAAGAAGCTTGCTAATGGTTTTAGCATTGGTGTACAAACTGTTTGCGACAATTGTTTTTACTGTGTAAAAGGCAAATTGAGGTCTCAGCGCTACCCAGTGCATGACGAGAAGACGGCAGGCTGGTGGTGGCAGAGTAATGCACCCATCTTAGCTTTATTATTCAACTGTGATGTTCTTTGTTCGTACACATAGCTATCCTCTGAGAAAAGACAGCACAATATGTTTTTTTTAGAAAGAATTCTTAGTTGTCAATAAATATGGTACTAAAATGTGATGTTCAGCCACATGCAGCATTGGTTCATTATTTCTGCCTCCCCTTGCTTGTGAAAGGGAAGGTAATTTTTTAATAACCAGCACCAGCATGCGCACATAGTCTTCTTGTAGTCCCTGCTCTTCTAGCTGGCCAGGTTGAGGAAACAGAAGAGGCAACCTGGCAAGAGGGGAAATTGTTGCCCAGCAGCAAGTATCAGTGGCATTTTGTTGCCCACAGAGTTATTTTGTTGTAACAGCAAGTGAAAAAACATATTTTTACTCATTTAAAACGACTGGTATGCTTACCTAATTTTTCATTAGAATCATGATGGTGCATAACAGATAGTCCCTACAGCAAATTTTTCACTGAAACCTAACTGTATGTGAGCCGGTTGTACATAAATGTAAGAAATAATAAAAATTAGTCTGCTGTGATTGTGAGATGACGTGGAGATAATGATTTAAAAATATTTTACTAGGTTAACTCAACTATGATGACAAAAAATTGTTTGTACATAACTTAAGATCCCTGTGAGATAGCAAATTATTTTTAGCTACAGCTACAAGTAAACAGCTGTGGTGGTTGTGGCTAAAAGGAGGCTACCAAGCGTATTCATCAACTGTTCTACATTTTTGAATTCATTTGATTTACTGAAGTAATTTACCAATGAAAACTCTTTGTAAAATTATAACATTAGATTTAAGCCCTTGTAAAGTAAGTTGTAGAAAAATGTTTCCAGAATTTCGTAACGAAACTTTTAACACAGTTTTATCCCGTAATGTATATTGTATCTGCAAAGTGTTAAGTATTTCTGCCCGTATTCAAGTTGAACTTTTAAGGTTTTGTTTCATAATTACATTGATATAACTGTCAAATTTGAAGCCCTTCTTGTCAAGGTAGAAACTTGATACTTGCACTACTTATAAAAATAGTCATCATGTGTGCTTCAGTAAATTTCCATCGCCATATGTACCATA
This sequence comes from Medauroidea extradentata, assembly GCA_003012365.1. Taxonomy (NCBI): domain Eukaryota; kingdom Metazoa; phylum Arthropoda; class Insecta; order Phasmatodea; family Phasmatidae; genus Medauroidea; species Medauroidea extradentata. Next base: position 76,833 of record PNEQ01114261.1, read on the forward strand.
GCTATTTCATAATTAATTACTATGTGGTCATATGGACAACATTGAATCTGGGGTGTAGTGTGCCAAAAAATTCCATCTACGATGCTCCAACTAAAGATATCAAAACACGTTTGTGATTTGTCACACGATAATGATTTTGTGATTTGTCACACGATAATGATGTAAGAATCGAGTGAGGTATGACACACACACGTGCACCATATGCAAAGCTGAAGAAAATATACAAAAAGCCTATATAAATGCAAAGAGTGTTTAGTTAGCTGGAAGGTGGCACCAAATGGTAGTTTGGAAAACTACTTTCTCTGAATGCTGCGAGGTGGGTAGAGGGGCTCACAGCAGGAGGTCTGCAAGGGATTACAAGGGTCAGCAGGAAACCTTGAATAGTGGTTACGCCAAGGGAAAAAGTTTGCATACAGTGCAATTTCTTTTAGTTTTTCCAAGTGGCCTGTGTTTGCCAACACTACTTCTCAACCATACATATACAAAATTACGTATACGTACCAATAAAAAAAATGGGCTTGGAATTGGAGGAGAGGTTTCACAACACTGTAAATAAATTAAATGAACCAGTTATGTAAACTTCAAAAAAATTAATAAATTTATATACTTACATCTTAAAGAACCCAATGCTTCGAGTAATCGAAAGCAGGAAAAATAACTATGATAGCAGTTTAAATCTAATAAATTTTATAACTTTAATAAAAAAAATACACAGGTTGTGTGCATGTCAGAACTAAGCATAATATTTAAGTTATTCAAATTACACATCTATCATAACTATAACACTAAATGAAATATCATGCTGTGTGCGCGCGCATGTACGTGAAACAGATAGGTGGAGACAGTGAAAGGAAGGGGGAAGGCAAGGAGACCTAGCCATAGTAAATCAATTTAGAGAAAAATTTCATGTTTTATCTCTGATGCTACCAATAACGATTGTTTTTCTCACTACAAAACACATAACCTATAAAACCAATGATCAAATATTATGAAAACTGTAGCCTACTGCTGTGCCCCTCTCACCACTGGCATATACAGGATTTCAGTTGAGAGGGGATACTACTATCCATGCCAACTTTATCAAGGCAGTAGACAGAAATATGAATGATAAATATTATTGCCTGCCATAATATACAGTAAACCCTCGATAACTCGGACCTCGATGTCCCGGACTTCGGATAACTCGGACAGAATTTCAAAAAACAAAATTAATTTTAATTTTGGTCAAAAATCATAAGAAAATTGTGTCTGCCTCATTTAAATCCATCACGTTTTATTTAAAAACAGTATTCAGCTTTAAAAGCAGTTGCTCATCGCTACGTAGCCTTTAATAATCCCATCGTAAAATGTCTGGCAATATTGCAACAGTGTGGTTAAATGTTGCCAGCGAGGCGCGCGAGTAGAGATGCAACTCAGCAGGCAGACCTCCCTTCTTTATCTTTCCTCCCTCTTCACCGCGCGAACCATACACGTACATGTGTCATAAATAAACATTTCAGTATGATGCTCGTTAATTGGACGGTAACTACAGGTCACAATGGCACCTAAAGGGAAATTTATTTTGTTCTGGTATGTGCGATAAATTCAAGATTGCAAAACAATTTGTTCCGGACATCTAATAAAAAAAATTAAAAGCCATTGGTTTGCATTGCAATGTAGGCAAGGTGGTGAGAGGGTTTTACGGCCCTTTAATGACGTCTTACAAGCCGATGAGGGTGAAGTGAGGTGAAAGAACAATACAACATCCATGCCCGAGCTAGGATTCGAACCCAGGGCCTCTCGCACCGTAAACTGGCGCCTAACCCACTATGCTAGAGGCCGGCGTTATATCGAAAAAAAACAGGGCTTAATAAATTGTAAAAAAAAGGGGAGGAAACAGAAAGAGGCTTTTGCCCCGGGTCGCACATTCTAGAGGGCCTCGCTTTTGAAAAAAAGTTTAAATGGTTAAAATGAATGGGCTTTTATTGAGTTCCCATTAACGTTGACGGTATCTGTGAAATTTATTTTAAGTGTAAAGAGTGTGTAAAGAGGTCACTGATCTATGATGATGCAGCCAAGGTAAGATAGTATGAAGGGACGCCTACAAGCGCACATTTTCACTTCAACCACGGCCGTGACTTCAACTAAACAAAAAAAAGGAGGAAAGGTAGACTGAGATTTACGTTGCTCCTGGCCTCGTATTCTAACAAAGAGGCCCTGGAAAAAAAAAAAACAATATCTCGTAGGAAACTAGCAGCTGGCTGCAGACACTGTGACATCCTGATGTAGAGCAATTTTTAACGTAAACATCTCGTGAGTTGCGTGTTGTCACGTGCGGTGTTTTTATTGCTGTTGAGACTGTACCAGTTGACCTTAACTACTTCCGCTCGCGCTTTACCACCCTAGCTTATCTCACACACACACACACGTACGCACATAGACTGTCGTCAGCTAGACGAGAGAAGGTGGTGAGAACTTTTATGTGGTCGAAGGGTGCCTTGGTGCCAGCTTCTAGCACAGGTAAAAAAAGATCAGCCAGAAGTAGCATAAAAAACAAATAAAAAAGAATCTGCCGGCTCAGGTTTTTTGACATTCTTTCTTTTATAGTTCTCCCATTACAGCGATAATTTCCCCACTACTGCCTCCTGTAAATTGATACGTACAAAGCAGTACATATTGCCACTTCTTTTGCTTGTAGAAATAATAGCGTACTGGTTTCCTCACGTTTCTTGTGATTGACTGATTACCCCTCCTCCCCGTATGCGCCACGATAACACGGACAAATCGTAATTCGGACAGCTTAACCCCCCTTTTAGCCCGAGTTATCGAGGGTTCACTGTATATTCAATTTCAATTAGTACCTAATTTTACTGTTGTAAAAATGTGAGCCTTTCAAATCCATTTCTATTATTTTCTTTGTGTAAATTATCAAAGTAATGATGGTAAAACTGATAATGTTGATTAATGGTATACTGATTTTCCAAAACATTTCAAATTTAATCGTGAATAAGTGTGAATGATGTGTCAAAAGCTAGATATTTTAAGTTGTTGGTTCACATTACATCAGTAGAACATAAGCTTTTCTGAAGACTCTTACGAGATTCTTTATTGGGGCGAATTGCTCAAACTTATGGAATAAATTATTTGGTCTGCTATAGTAAAACGTTCAGGTAGTAATAGAAAACAACTGTCTGTGGCCATGACTTGACTTGATCATAATTCGGGATACGATTATAAATCAAAAAATGAAATGTTACTAATGACCACACATACCAAACATTTTCATTCTGGTATATATTTATAAATGCTGGAATAATTACTTAATATTACCTAACATATCACAGTACGAAGAGCGCAATATATGTATGAAAATCCTCTCCAAATAGTGAAACACGATCCCATATCTCACCTTCTTCCCTTCATCTCAGACTGCACCCTCTCAGTGGCCAGCGTATTGAAAAGAGGTGCATGTTGCACAGCTTCGAGTCTCATCCGACTTGTAGGTAACAAGAGGGAAGGGTCAATAACTTCTTCGCAGTCCTCTGCCCTCACCCCTTCCTTTAGACCTTTTACAAGTGTACCCAGCAGGCTTAGCTCCACCAGGCCAGGCATAGTAGCAGACATAATCCTCGTTGATTGACAGCACCATAAAAGTTAAGAGAATGCTGCGCTCTTTGAATATGTGGCTGAAATTTTTGCTGGATCTTTAAATCACCTGCTACCACCGAACTAGTTTTCACTCTTAACAAACAGCATTGCTATGATGTTTCTCTAACCAAACCAATCAATTTGTATTGAATAACACTTATGGCGTTTACAATTTTGTGTTTATGATGTTAGCACTCACCATAGCCATCAAGCTTCGGATCCCATTACCAGTGTCTGTAGAACAATTATAGCACAAAACAACTTCCTCTCTGTTCTCTATTTGTCATGCACTGCCTACATAAAATACCCAAAGGAGTGTTGTTCAAGTTTGTTTTTAATAGTCTTTATATGTATTATGTGATACTGCATTGTTTTTTTTCAAGCTCAATTTAAAATAGTTATCAGTTTTTTTTTTTTTTTTAAGATAGTTGAACAATACTTAAATGCATTAAAATAAATTTTTTTTCTGGCAATTTTCTTTTGAGAGATGCTTTTTGTAGCATACTGTTAATTGTGTGTCTCTTATTATTATTATTTTTTTTTTTGTATTTATGTGTTAAAATTTTGAATTTTCTTATGGAAAATGACAAATTTTAGTAACTGCATAAACTTGTCTTGCTTACATTCAGGAATTTACCTCACATGTTAAAATTTTTTTAAAAACTAGTGTATTTCATAGATAGCTAGAAAAGTAAGGAATTGTTAAGCCTATGTGTAAAATTTTTTCTACTGTTTTATTTATCGCGTCACAATTTTTGGTTTTACAGGACAAGAGAGGTTCACATGGATGACAAGAGTTTACTACAAAGATTCTCATGGCTGTGTCATCATGTTTGATTTAACAAATAAAAATTCATTTGTTAATACTCTGAAATGGAAACGAGATGTTGATTCAAAATGCAGTCTTCCTGATGGAAGCCCAATTCCATGCATGCTTTTAGCCAATAAGGTAGGCCAAAATTTTTTAGCTGCAGTTTATTATTATTTTTTAGATATTATTTTGTATGTTGTTACCAACAAAAATGTATGAGCAAAAATTGCTGATTTGGTTGTTGTACTATACAAAAGTATTTCATTAAATAAACAAAATAATTTTTTTTACTTGCACCAGTAGGTATATTTCACTTATTATGTGGCTCATATGTTTCCTAATAAGTATCAAACTAATGTTCACAGTATCATTTTGTGTACTTTGTCTTCTTGAAAGAACTGTTTTGCTGTGTGTATAGCTGAGTGTATGAGAAACACCGAAATGGCATTTGTACCGAGTAAGGTTCATAACTGCAATAATGCTGGACTCATATTAAGGAGAACCCGGGTTTGATTTCTCGCACCTTATATCCTCATTTAATTTTTCCATGGTTTCCAGAAGTTAACTCCAGGCAATAGCTGAGATGATTCGTTAACATTAACAACTGTCAATTCATTTTCCAATTCCTGTACTTCTGTTAAGTTATGTGTTACAATTTCTAACAATCTCCTGGTGATGAGATGTGAAGCCCAGTAAAATAAATAAATAAAGTGTAATTGGTGGTAGCTCGACAGTTGCAGCAGTGTTACATTCCAGTCCTCCTGGACCAACATGTGCAGATGTATTGAAAGTGGACAGAGGTTTTCTGAACCATTGCAGTGAGTTCCTCAAATCTTCTGCTACATCACGGTCAAATATGTTGCACTCTCGCTTTATTTGAATAGCTAACTCGGTCCGGAATTTACTTGACTAAGAGGTGTTCGTCCTGAAATAAATCTTGAATTCCAAAAATATCTCCTGTTTTATTTAAATTTCTTTTATATCAGTGAGGTACACACTTTTAATACTATCATGGTGAACCCGGTTTACTGGAAAAAAGTCAGTATCAAAACGCAGCACGAGTTCACAAGAATTTTAAGTTTGGAAGAAAAATTGCACACAAACTTCACACGTGGCTGCCTTAGTATACGAGCGGAAAACAAATTTTGAGAGTCTAGATAATGTTCAAAAAAGATTTTACAGAATAAAAGGCCCTGGTGCTGCCCGTACACATTAAATTGCCACTCTTGATGCCACTTCATCACAAAATTGGGCTACAGCCCCATGACACGGCCGTCTCCATTGGTGTCTTGATTTATTCTATAATTTCATCACAAAATTGAGCTAAAACCCAGCGACACGTCCATCCACATCAATGCCTTTTTAAATTCTAAAACACGGCAGAGGCCAAACTCTCTAGAAAGTGTTCACTCACTTCATCACAGGCCTTACTCTCATTGGCTGTCTCATGGCTGTGCTAACGTCGCATGATTTGAATATCACTGACCATTCTAGGACCATAATTGAAAATACTATGCAATAAACACGAAATGATGTAAACCTATAGGGGAAAAACCAGAACACAAATGAAAAAACAAAACTAATGATACTTCCGCACAAGGTCAACTGGCTGTAATACGATTTATTATACTCTAACTGAATTCTAGACTTCTGTGGGTTACTAATACGTATTGACTGTTTTTTTACCTTCCATTTCTGAAACATAGACCACTAAAAGAAAACATTATTTAACGGAAATATTACCAAAATACATGGAAATTACAACGCATATCCTAACTTAGCTTCCATTACAAAATACAAAATAAAGCGGTAAACTCGCAATGCCATAACAGTTTCTGCATAGATGTGCATCTGGGTGGTTCTTAATTTGTGTACTAAATGTACAAAATATGTCATCAGTATGAGCTGTAGTCCATGCTGTTATGATGCACATGATTGTGATGTGTGTTGGTTTGGATATGAGTACTCAGTGGAGAATCATGTGTTTTTTGTTCAGATTTACTGGAAAATGGAGTTTAAAAATATGTTTGAGTTACTAGGGGGATACTTGACATGTGGAGAAACCAGCTGCATCTCACTCATGACATGTGGAGAGACTAAATATACCTCACATTTTATGTGTAGACGACTAGACATACATGACCCTTACTATGCAGGACACCAGATTTAACTCACCTTTGATATGTGGAGGGATTAGTTATACAACCCTCTTGATATGTGGGAGACTAGTTATACCTCACTTATGATATTTGGGGAGACTAGATATACCACCCACTTGATATGTGGGAGACTAGTTATATCTCACTTATAATATTTGGGGAGACTATAGATATATCACCCCTTTGATATATGGGAGATTAATTATACCTCACACTTGATATGTGGGAGACTAGTTATATCTCACCCATGATATTTGGGGAGACTAGATAAACCACCCCCTTGATATGTGGGAGATTAATTATACCTCACCCTTGATATGTGGGAGATTAATTATACCTCACCCTTGATATGTGGGAGACTAGTTATATCTCACTCATGATGTGTGGGAAGACTAGATATACCACTCACAATTCAAGGTCTTATTGTTAGATTCAGCTGTAACTCACACAAGGTTTGTTTTATTTTCTCGCTCCATTTTTCTGATGTATAGAACATTCAAAAGCACGTGACATTTTTTTTACTTTTCTCTTCCATTTTCAGATAGTAAAATTATGTGTCACTTACCTAATTAGTTTTTTTACTGAACTCACATGTTATGTTTAAAAATATAAAATACTCATAGTCTTTAGAAGATTCAGATCTTTTAGGTAGGGTTCAATAAATTTTTAACAGTTTATGCATAGTGGCCATATAGAGTGACTTAATACAACTGTGTTAAAACTATTTTTAGAAAATTTATAATATGTGTCTTACTGACATTTATCCTTATTTATGACAAATAGAGTTGTTTTTCTTGGCCTAATTGTATATATATTTCTTAACCTATAGTAATAGTGTTATATTTGAATTTAATGTAGCTATTTAGACCTTGGTCTTTCCCGGTTATTCATTATGCATGTAACAGCTTAAGTGGGCCTGTTTGTCCTCCATATAACTAAAAAATAATGGATGTGACTGAGGCTATTTTAGGTCATGTGAGTGCAGAGGAGAACAACTTGCTACGAGTATCAGTGGTTGTCTGTGGTCATTCTGTAAATGCCCTAATCAACACAGCTGCCAGCCACAACTGCATCGCTGTGAGAATTGTCAAAGAATCCCAATTCAAACATCTTCCAGGTCAACTACAGCTAGCCACCAGCGGAGACACTTGTATCAAAGCGTGGGTCACAAGACTGTGTGTGGACATACGGGACAAGACTTCCACTATGACTGCCTTGGTGGTAGGAGCTGTGAGATGATGTCATCCTAGGACAGAGCAATGTGTTCACCACAGGAGACCCTTTGAAGTGCACCAGTGTAACCGAACATGCAATTCCTTCACATCCATTTAATCACATGTTCATTCCCCCTGGTAGCTACAGACATACAGGCAAACAAACTATCCTCACGTAGGTGCAGGAAATATTATGCGATGGCATAATTTATCCCATTGTAAGCCCGTACAATTTATAAATTGTTTTGACAGAGTATAAGAATGATTAATTACTTTTTTCTGTAAATTTTACACGTATCAACAAAGTAACCATCAGTGCCCCACCTCCTCTGCTGAATATTGTCACGAGGCTGGGGGTAGTAAAAATAAATAATGTAAAAAAAATAATAATAAAGAAGTGAGGAGTGTCATCAGATTTAGAAGTTAAGTTAAAAACAATGCCTGTAACCAAAGTGTTGAATGTAAATGAATGGGGGATGTGTGTGTAACAGAATACTGGCTTTGCAAGACTACGAGGTGGAAAGCAAATAAACATCACCAATAATTAAACAAGCAACTGACTGAACCATAAGACAAAGCATGAATACAAAATAAACTCTGTAATTATTAAAAAGAACAAGGGAGGGGGGATAAATATCGGTACGTAGCTCCATAAGTAAAATAAAAATGAACACTTTAAATACAAGACTTCCACCTTGCAGCCTTGCTACATAAATTACTAATGTTTGGTAGAGCACAACAAACCCACTGAAATAAAGTAACAACACTGCTTGGCAAACTATCAATGCAAGGGGTACTGTGGATCGAACACAGACTATTGTCCCTTAAGGGTCGCATCTCCTATCTTGTAGTGTGCATAAGTCACATACCATCAACTATAAATGAAGTACTATACTATACTAAATGTACAATGTGTACAATTTATAGTCTTCTTGTACAATAAATCATTTATTCATTCATCAAGATACATGTTCTGCAATTTGGAGCTCTCAATTAATGTTATGGGGACTAACGGTTCGAATACTTGAAATAAAAGAATGAATTCAAATAATTGGTATTTATTACAAAAGATTAAAAAAGAAAGTATTATAAAAATTTATTAAATTATTGTTATTCAAAAATAGATTACAATTTTGAAAATATTTTAAATCTTGGATTTATAAGTAGACGTTATCAATTGTGATGAGCAGTAATTACATTAAGAAAAGAAATACAGCAAAGCAAAGTGGTTTCTGTCATTAGAATAAAGCTTAAGGTCATTACATTATTCTGAATCATTAAGAAAATGCAGATTATACTGGCCAACAAAAAATACACCCGTAAAGTAATCCACAACTACTACAACTATTACCGAACCCAAAAACTAAAGGGGAATTAATATCAATTAATAATATAAAGAATAATATACAGAATACTTATCGTTTTGATGTTCCTGTCCAGCGAAGTCTCATCCACCTCAGGGCTACGAAGTCTTCTTATCCCATAGTAAAATTTAAACATTAAATGACTAACCGAAATTACAATTAATAGTAGTAACAAAAACTAACTAAACTGAAACTCCTGCCATCTGGCAGCCAGAGCACTTAGGCTTACGCCTCGCCCATCGGGGCATCGTCATGCTCGCCCTAAAGTCTAACAACTAAAAGGTCCTTGCCAAATAGTAGCTCTGAAAAAGCCCCATAAAAAAGCTCCAAGAAAAATTCCGCAAAAACATGGCTGCCAGGTATTTATAACCATCGGTTGTGCTGCCCAGAACCTTCCATGATTTACTTTCCTGGAATTGTCAGCACTGACCATTCTAGACCAACGCAACATCTACCCCCTCTGTCCCACAAGGCATTCACTGGTCAGTGACGTTTGATGTCGCTGGCGGGGGGGGGGGGGACTGTCCGAGAGTGGAACGACAGAAATGTGCTCTACTACACATCTCGCCCGCGCTCCTGCCTTACTACAGCTGATAATGTAGGACAGGGGAGCGGGGGAGTGTTGACAAAGGTGTCCAGTGCCCCCGGAAGGCCATCGCACGCCGAAAGTGCCAGAAGGACCCACAACGCACAACCGTCCAGCGACACAGACACATCCATCACCACACCCCCCACCTGCCTACAACCTAACCCAAGGCCATCGGCCTACGCACACTACCGGGACACAGCCCGCAAAGGAATATACAAGTACTGCAGTGGAAACAAACTCTGCAGGCTACCAGGAACAGTGAACAACAAAAATTCCACCTGAGAAACTGTCAGAAAGCACTCTAGACTTCCACAATCCTAAATGCAAAGAAGTGACTTCCCAGAAACTGAATACTCTTGAAAATTATAAACCAAAATAACTTTACCACCTATTTTGAGTATAGATGTGAAGACAAAAGAAATATTCCCCCAAAATTTACCCTCGCAACAATATTACAGACAACCAGATGCTGAACAGATAGTATGTGCAATTTTTGACTTGTTTTACTGGCCAGGACTACATTGCTTCGTAAAAGATAGCGTGTGACGTACACACTGCCAATGTCATAAAACCAAGGGACTGGATAGCACAAAATAGCAAGTGCACCGACAGACAAACAGTTGAACTCTTTCACACCGTGGCAGTAGTCAATCTGATGGGCTCCTATCTGAGGACTTCACGGATACAATGATTCTTAATTGTTGTGATAGACTGCTTCACGAGATGGGTGGAAGCATATCCTTTGAGTAACTGCATAGCAGGAACAATAGCGGACATGCTGGAAGCAGAGTTCTTTCCAAGGTAGGGTTACCCTCTGGTGTTGTTAACAGATAGTGGGACTTGAATCTCAAGATGCAAATGGCAGAGTTTTTGCAAAATATTACACATTACACCCCATACTACACCACAGTACCACCCCAGGGCAAACCCCACTAAGAGACGTAATCAAGAAATTAAGACCCAGCTACAGTTGTGTCTTGACACTGACCACACAAAATGGGACACTTACATTCCAGTGGCCCTTGTACTGTTTAAATGCATCAACAGGTGAGACATCAGCCATGCTCGTGCATGGAAGCAATCTTCCCCTACCTGGGCAGTGCCAGGTACAAGACAAGGGTCCGGACATCACGTGAGAGAACCCAGAAGGAAAGGCGCATGCCATTCAGAATTCAAATGACTCAGTGCAGTGCAATCAGGCAACTTATCAGGCACAGCGCACACCAGTGACAACCTGCCCTCCTCCAGCACTATCAACTCGACAGATGGTCTATACACACGGACTTCGAACAGCATTCCGATCCAAAACAACCATTAAAAGTATGGTTACCAGGGTGAAACCAGCCACAGACGAACTACAAACACACAACTGTGTATACCAGATACCCTGTGAATGCGGCCATATGTACATTGGTGAAACTGGCAGAGCTCTATCAACCCGTATAAAAGAACATAAAAACAATTGCAAAAAAGGCAAAACTCAAAAATCTAGACTGGCCGAACATGCATGGGAAAATAGCCACAAAATCCTTTGGGAAGACTCTAAACCACTGACACAGGAAACTGACAAAATTAAAAGAAAAATAAAAGAATCAGCCTTTATTATTAGCAATAACAATATTTTCAGTCAACAGAGCATTGAATTAAAAATTATGTGGATCCCATTGATTAAAAGAGAAACAAATTTACAGCACAAAATGAAAACAAACACTCAACCCACCACAACCAATCAGAGCCAACACATGCTGCGCGACCAATCAGGAGACAGCTCGTCTCCTATTGGCTGAGCACGATTAGGGGCTTTACCCTATATAAACCCATGGTTTTTCCAGTCTCCTCATCAGTCGCAC
>PNEQ01114262.1:0-20951 GCA_003012365.1 Medauroidea extradentata
CCGTGCATTTAATGAGTAGATATTGTAGCTAAAATTTATCGGAGCAGTTTAATGTAGTTGTAAACATTGCACGACCCTATGTAAATAAAAGCACGTGGCATTATTTGTGTTTACATCGGCGGAAAGATATAAACTGGCAGGAAATAGAAATTAATCAGGGCTTTTTTGAGTGTTCACTTTATTCCGAATCACCTATAGATGTATTTGTATAGTAACAAGCATTTTCTGTAAAGTTTACAATACTTCTGTAAACTTAGAAAACATTTTTGTAAACTAGTTTCAAAGAAATTTTTTAAAATGAGAGTACAACTTTTTTTAATTGTGTAGTCCACAGCAAATATTACATTATACATTTCTTTTCAATGTGACCACTACTTCGTGTTTGTTCACAGTCGTCTGCTTAATGATTATTGTACATTTTCAGTCTGAATTCTGCCACTTCGGTGGCTTAGCCTAGGATATTGTGAACTAAATATTTATATTATATATTGTGTGAGGAAATTATTAAATGTTTCAACAGATTAGGGGTCATAAACGTCGTGTATTTTCCATTGTGTAACCTACTCTACCCGGAGAAAACAAACTCATTCATAAAACATTTCTTCAAGTCGATGCATTCTTCAGATTTTATTTTCCTTATCTTACTACATAAAGTTTCTTACAAGTGCTGTCGAGATAGTCGTTTGTCAATTATTCATAATCATCAACATACACTGAGAACGAACTATATGATACATCGGATCAGAATGTTTTGATGACGAAGCGTTGTTTACCAACCCCTCATTGGAACACCAACCTATGCTGATGAAATCAAAGCCAAGTTAAGCGTAAGGACTCGTATTTTTGGTGAGAAGAATTTGGCAATTTGCAACCATCTTGTTACAATGCCTTACATGCACATCCGAGTTGCAGAGATTCACAGTGCTATAAGTCACAATTATATAACAGTGTTGTTTTTATTCATATTATTCACATTTCTCAAAAGAATATTCTACATCAAGTATTTCACTCTTAACTGCATTTTGCATGTGATTACAAAAAATTGTTTACGAGGAAACTATTTTAACTGACTCGCATCACTACGAATCTAACCTCCTCGTCTGTACCTCTGCTTAGTGGATCGCGTGGCCGAGTGGTCAGACCATTCGCCTCCCACCAAGGCGATCCGGGTTCAATTCCCGGCGAGGTCGGACCCCGGATTATCGCGTATGGGGATCGTGCTGAGCGATGCCGTTTGTCAGCGGGTTTTCTCGGGGATCTCCCGTTTCCTCTCCCATTCATTCCGACGCTGCTCCATACTCAAATCATAACGCCCCTCACCAGTGCTAAAGACCTCGATGTTAAGCGCTGACCGAAATCTCTCACTCACTTAATGTAGCTGTGCTTCATGGTTATTGACAGTGCGTTATTGAGCAGAAGTGTCTCTCATTTCACTGAGAATATAGTGACTACGACACAATACGTATGTGATTTGTGGGTAGAAGGCTAAGATGCTGAGGGTTAAGACCTTAAGTCATTGACAATAAAGCGGAGCTGCAGATGTACATTAAGTCATTGAAAGTGCTTGGTGCAAAATTGTTTTTGCAAAAATTAGTGGTTAGTCATTTTTTTAAGTATATATATTGTTATCTTAATTTATAAGACTGAAAAAATTTTTAATTTTATATTGTAGGCAATTTCAATTTGCGCTTTCGTAAGTAAATACCCTTTGGCGGTATAAGTGAAAAATTCAAAATTTCAAGTACATTCATTCTTCAACATTTCCTCTTGAACAGTCTTCATGGAAATCAGTGTTATAAAACTGCCCGTATAATCATTTCACTTTTTATATCTATTTCTTCAACATTTTACAGACAAATGGAGTGAGTGAGAGATTTTGGTCAGCAATTAACATCAAGGTCTTCAGCACGGGTGAGGGAAGACACGAGGTGAGTATGGAGCGGTGCTGGAATGAATAGGTGAGCAAAACAGGAGAACACCGAGAAAAACAGCTGACCAGCGGCATTGACCAGTACTATTCCCATACGCTAAACTCTGGTGACCGACCCGGCCGGGAACAGGCAAATGCAAACTATGTATTCTGTGGCTGTTCATGCAATGGACAAACGCTGTAGTGTAAAAGTTATTGACAGAAGTTAAGTCGAACTTGTAAAATGATATATTTACGTATGTACAACTATTAAATTTGTGAAAATAATCTAGCAAACAAAGTCTGAAGTATACATTTTATATTTAGATGTGTATTTTTTAGTATATATGTTAGGTTATATCTCGTGGGATCATTTTCTCTATGACTGTCGATTTCGGGAACCTTATATCACCGCAATTGTGCTACAGCAGTTCATTATAACGATTTCTAGGTATCGGGGATTTCGTCGATTTAATCGTGGATTGGCAAATATAAATGTCTGCTCTTATTGTTTATTTTATTTCTATTTATCTTCAATGCAACGGTAGGAGTGGCAAAGGGAATAGGGAAGGATAACATTGCCCCGCCAGGAAAATGAAGGTCCATTTGTTTGTGGAAGAACCGATGTTTATTTCTGGAAGCAGGTGCTCTGTTTAGAATGATTACACCGGGGATCGTGGATCCATGGTGGCCACTCGTGTTTATGCTGCAGTGAGGGGGGGGATGAGGGTTGGAAAACATTCCCCAACCCCTATCGCACGAGGGCGGGACAGGGATACCACCCCTACTCACCCCCGCGCCCATTGATACAGTCAATATTGGTTCGGAAGGACCACCCGAGTCACTGCGCCAGAAGATTGGAAAAATATTGGAGCGACCAATCCCCGAAACCCCTCCCCCGCGAGAATATTTTCCAAAACCACTGCTTCCCACAGGACATCATCTGCACTCGTTTCTTTCGCTTGCTGCGCTCGGTCTGGGACTCGATTTATATTTCGTATTTTAGCGTTAGATTGAGTCATGCTTAGAAAAATAAATAGGGCCCAGTGAATCGCTGGTAGGGACAGGTATGGTTTGAAGGTTTGTCTTGTAATTTTTAATAATTATACAGCCTTTGTGATTACTTCATAAGCAGTTGACCCTCTTTCTTACTTCCTTAGAAGGCAGCGTATTTTCCACTTATTTCCTAGCAAGCATGTCATTGCTTATGGTATCTGTTTGGAGTCCCTGATAATGTGTTGTCTAATGACTCATTCTTACTCATTTCACAAATGTTTCAAGTCTATGTTACCCTGAAATAATTTACGAAATGTTCCGTTCCTTACGAATTTGCATTGTTTGTAATTATAGACGTTGTTAGTTAAGATTACATATGTTCTACTAGACAGAATTTGTGGAGACACGCCTAAGAGGATGGCGAGCCAATAGAATGTGTGCAATGCTGTTAGGACGGAGCCATGTGTTGTTGAGACTTATTGCTAGTGACAGCAATACAGGGTGTCGGAAAAGCGCCTTTTCTGATTATAAAAATTATTTATAGCCAAGGACCCAAATTTTTCGCGAAAATAATTTTGCCCCTCTTTGTATCAGTGCCTTACGTACACATCTGCAATTCTGCTTCATGATTATTGCAGCGTGTCTATATGTAGAGCAGTGCATCATTTATCTGAGCCAATTACAATAAAGTCTCTGCAACACCTCAGGCTGTATTTGCCGGTAGAATCCCAAGGCTCGAGACAGTTAAAATGTCCAGTCACTGACGGGTCCGCGGTTGCCGAGGTGTCAGACCCCTCGCCACCCACCGAGGCGATCCGGGCTCGATTCCTGGCGGGGTCGGTCCCCGAATTTTCGCATGTGGGAATCGTGCCGGACGATGCCGATGGTCGGCGGGTTTTCTCGGGGATCCCCGCCCATTTATTCCGGCGCTGCTCCATACTCACATCGTACCACTCCTCACCAGCGTTATAGACCTCGATAAGCGCTGACCAAAACCTCTTCACTCACTCCAGTCACAGACCACGAAGCAGAACTGCAGGTGTGCACGTAAGGCACCGAAACAAAGTAGGGCAAAATTCTTTTCGCGAAAAAACAGTGTTCCTAGTCGTAGCCGATATATACTAGGTGTGTCACATGTTATTAGAGACCTGACATTCAGCGTTTTCGTTTGGCATAAGCTAGATTTCAAACTTCTGTAAGCTCGTGTCTCTTTCACAATTGGTTTTTGACTTTTTTGGAACCTCCTGGAGATCGCAGAGCCAATAGCAATGAAGGAACTTAATGCTGGCTCAATCATGTAATGTCACTTCGACAACAAGCAGCCAATGAGCAACTACTGCCTACTTGAGTAGACATACGTTCTTGGAGGCTATCCTACGGGTCAGTGAATCAGCGAATTTTTCCTGTCTCTACCTATGAGTCGTCAGTTGAATATACGCTGGTGTTGTTACGTGTATTGACCACGTGTTTTCTCCTTGAATATACGCTGGGTTTTACGTATATTAACATTGTGATTTCTCCTCTGTTTAGATGGTGTTTGCCCAAAGAAAACGCGTCGTCGGATTTGTCACGTGACGTCCCGATTCGTGGTGAAACACAGGATAAATTCACATATCAGGAGAAAGCTTAGTCTCTCCCGGGGTACCCCACGAGACGCGAACACCAATAAGATTGCAGAAAAACCTTCAGACAAGGTACAGAAATGTAAGACCTAATGTCAAGGGCATTGACGAGTGGTACGAGAAGTTCAAGAACACAAGATCGGTTGCTGACTACTGGAAACCGATCAACCATCAACTTCAGCTGCGATGGTGGAAGCTGTGAGATAGTCTTTTGTGAGACGTCTGAAGAAATCGATGCACGGAGCATCGCGTGAATTGCAGATTACAAAAAGCTGTCTTCACTAGATTATATCTTACAGAAAAGATTATTGTTTTGTGCAAAAACAGTGTCGCTCAGGCTTTGTTTCCCAATGACAATACACTTAGGTATGGCTTTGCAGTTGAAACGTTAACGTGTTTTACGAACGATGGTGGCCAATGGTGCCCACGTGGAGGTTTACTGATTTTTTTCCTGTTGCCGAAAAATATTGTATTGTTTTCAAATATTCTGCAAGCATTTTCGTATTTTAATCGTTGTTAAGAGGATGTTATTAATTTTGTAATCAGGGAAATACTTTTCGCACATCCTGTATTTACGGAGTTCAATAACGATATATGCTAAACCTTCCACTTACAAAAGTTCTTAAAACCTCGGCTATATATTCGTTGGGTAGCAAGATTCACCTCAGATATGATAGCTTGGGATTCACTCCTTGTTTTCTTCCAGGTCTGTAATTTGCTGAAAGTTACCTACCGCGAGTCATTTGTAATGTGATTCTACTGAGATCGTGACATAGATGTGCATATGTTTGCAGCATAGCTTGACTTGAAATTTTCGAAGCACTATATAAAAGTTGAAACCTGAAAAATTCAAGCGTTCGCTGATCTATAGGCCAGCCTACAAGTTTATATGTGTGATCAAGCAGACGGAAGTTGCTGATTGGCTGCACGCTCACACAGTGATTCAAACATGATTGGGTCTGCATTTATCTGATAGGTTCAGCTCCCTCCAGGAGTTGTCAAAACGCCAAAGGCCAGTTACAAATAAAGAGCCTGTACCGAATAGAGCCCAGTTCTCAGCATGGCCCATTAGTCGCAATTGTGTGGTAATTCCGAGATCAGATCGAAGTGGGATCCATACACACTAGTCTCCAGTATAAACATACACTACCCATAAACATATGTGTTGCCATATTCGGTACAGGTACCTTATGATACAAACCTGTAGTGCTTTAAATTATAGAATATTCCTGGAAGAAGATTCCAATTATTGAGGCCTTTACATAATAGTATCTGACTTTCTATTGGAATTTCAGTCAATGAAATAATGACAATTCCATTAGTGTTTACAGGGCTGTGGAATCCAGCCAGAAGTTAAATAGAAACGCAAATTAAGAACGAAAACAAACTAATTTAAATGAAAGTATATGTAATCGATAAGGAAAGGAATAATTCGCGAGTTCAACGACCTGCATGCTAGAATCCATTGTCTTGTACATACTCAAGCCCCGACTATTTGTCAATTAGCCGCTGCTTGATGGAACAAGAGACAATGGACGAATAGCCGGCGCTTTAGTATGCATAGGATAATGGATTCTAGCATGCGGGTTATTGAACTCGCGAAATACTCCTTTCCCTAGTAATCGATCATACATTTTGTTTTTAACTGTTGAAGGAGAAATTATGTTATTCGTTGTTAGAAACTTGTTTTCACAACTTAAAAATTTAATATAAAGTATTTCTTGAAGTGTAACGATACAAACAAATTTGGGATTATAACTAACATATAATCTGTTGCAATTATTTATGCAATGGTGGTCTGATTTATAAAGTCAAATAAATAGTTTTCAAGCAAATTTTTGCAGTGGTCTAATTTACTGCAAAGCAAATATTATGACATATCTTTACTTTAAATTATTTATTTAGTTTTGGGACTCCCACGAATTAATAAGGTATATGATTTCGATCCTCTTTTCTCACGCGATTGAAGAAATTCTGTTCATACATTATTAGTAAACGTGTTCTCACAACTTCGAATATTTATTGACGTGTAATGATGCAAACAATTTTGAATTTTGATTCATTGTTAATTTGTTTCAGTGATTTAAAAAGTAATGGTTTAGATTTTTAATTTGTAACGCCAAATGAATAGTTTCCAATCAATTTTTTGCAGCACGACAAAATATAATGAGTAACATTATTACGTTAGATCATTTATTTATTTGTGGGATTTACATATTTTTGTGTGTGTTAGAAAGTAACATAACATTTTAAAACACATTATGTAGGGTACTTTATTTACTTTCCTTGAGGCTTCAACGTCAGTGAATTTGAAGCCTCTACGATTACACTTCTATAATCTATATTACATATTGGGGGTGGTTTAACTTTATTCCCCTACACCAATATTGATTCTTTCTAGAAATCTTAAATTGAAAATAATAATTTTCCGTTTTTGATATCAAAGCAGTTGCAAACACGTTGATGTTAGCCATAATACCAGGAAAGTAATTATAAACAAACCCGAACTAGGTTCGCCTCGCGAGTTTAAAAACATAACATTGTTTTGTGTCTGCGGTTTTCTGAGAACAGTAGCAATAGAAGTTTTTTTTTCTCTCTCTGTAGAGAAGGGTGAATGGGGATGGGGTTGGAATGAGTTCGACGTTTTATATTCTGTGTTTTGAGACTCTTTGCTTTCGAAAGTTTGCAAAAATAAAAGGAAATAAACCCACATGTAGGCCTACAGTACAAACTCCATTCAGATACAAATTTTCCCAAGTCAGGATTTCAGTGGTTTTCAAAGCAGAAATAAATATTCCATGTAGTGAGATAGTTTTTACTAAATTACTACATTTTGAATCAACAAGAATAACGGACTTTAATTAAGCATTTACTGTCTCTCAAGGCATCTGACGTTCGAGCAACGATTCCATGACGAGTTGAAAATCAATACTTTTTCACATATTTTTTCTTTATTGACTGAATAATTCCTACTCAAATATTTAATTTACATTCACATTCCAATCACAGAGATTTAGTGTCGCAAATTCTCTATAATTTGATTCGTGTAGTGTAAGAGAAAGTTCTTTTCGCATACACATGTAGGTATTGATCAAACAATTTGCTGCAAATGAATAGAAAAAAAAGTAAAACTAAATGTCTATGCATGTAGCTCAGGAATGTGAAAAATATGTCGTGGTGTATATCACAGATTTGTATTCATTTTGAAGGACTGCTCAGCTTTTTTAAATAGCGTTGAATAGTCGAAAGACTGACCATTTAAATACACTTCCTCTTATCCAGGTCCATTGCAAACAGAGAAAAATTAAAATATACCTAACCACTTCCTGATATAAGCACTAATTTTCTGGAAAGTACATGCTCAGCTACAATTAGTGATGAAATAAAATCCACCACGTGTTTCTGTCTTTGGGCAGTCATACAGTTCATATTGTGTATGAGCGAAGGGCGGGGTGAAGGTTGGGTTTGCTGCTCGACTAGCGAGACATACCTGGTGCTCTCCGGCCTGAAGAATACACTGTAAAAAATCTTCCTAACATGTTTAGGATGTAATTAACATAGACGCAGTATGGTTCAGTTACCATACTCCCGCCTTGTAAATATGCAAACTTTTACAGTTGTTACAATACAAGTCTGGTAACTTCAGTATACATTTGACTGTTTTATAAAAAAGTAAGGAGTGCTATAATAGATGTCAGGGAAACAATTCTACCATACCTACTTTCATAGCGCTCCTATACGCACGTGTGGTAAATTTACAAACTATTTTTAGAGTATAGATGAGGTGATGTGAGATGATTGTGAAGCAGCGATGGAATGAGAGAAGTGAGGGATACGAGAGTTCCCTGAGATAACTAGCCGACCTATAGTAACATCCGCCATGTTTGCCACATGCGGTAACTCAGGGACAGAACCCGTCGGAGATCGAACGTGGATTGCCTTTGTGGAAGGTGAAAGATCTGATCACTCGACCATCGCGTCACCACCAGGATACATGTAGTCATTTAGTAACTCAGTATTGTGCTAAAATTATTGTGATTAGATTTTGGATATGTGAGCGGCAAATATAACTATAATACTTTAACTTTCTTTCTTCTTGAATTAAGTTCAAGAAAATTTACACCTATTACGCACCATTAAAAATTAAATTTACCATTGACATTTTAGATGAAAACGTTTATGACTAATGCCTGTTATTAAGGATATGGAAGTTTACCAATTAAGTGCCATATAAAGTTTGACTTGTGATATATAATAATTTTTCGCGTAGGTTAGATATTTTTTGTCGCCTTTGCATACCGGTAATATTGAAAAGTTTTATTTTGCATGCCTTGACAAAAATTGTTTCAGTGAAAGCGTTTTCATTCCAGGAATATCAAAGAAAATTTTTTTGTCATACCAGTACCAATTAACTTGTACTCGGAATGGGTAAAAAAAAAAAAACAATTGACGATGTGTCCAGTAGTCAAAGCTTACTTTTTATTTGTTATGAAGCTTGC
The DNA here is from genome assembly GCA_003012365.1 of Medauroidea extradentata. Taxonomy (NCBI): domain Eukaryota; kingdom Metazoa; phylum Arthropoda; class Insecta; order Phasmatodea; family Phasmatidae; genus Medauroidea; species Medauroidea extradentata. Next base: position 9,027 of record PNEQ01114262.1, read on the forward strand.
TAAATATGGGACTCTCACCAGCATTTTGAATCACACTCCTCTAAATACTGGATTCTTGAAATTACCAAAGGCGATAACTAGGGACATGCAAAAATCGCGTTATTTTCTGACAACAGACTAGACTCCAAGTGACTATAGGCTAGTTCGACGTCTACCGCTGGCCGATATTGCCGTGACTTGCCGTGGAGAATGCTTACAAGGTAGAGAGACCAATATCTGTAAAGACGAACACACGTAAATAACAACACACAAAATTACGTGGCCAATTGAATCTCACATTGTGCTATGTTATGTATAGGAAAGTGGAGTTTAGTCTGCCACCAAATGATAACGCGAATTTTGCATGTCTCTAGCGATAACGGAAGCCGTTGTTAAGAAACCTGGCACGTGAACAGTCTATCTCCGATCGAAATCTCTAAATGTTCAACACAATATCTTCGCTCAATCTACTTACACATACCCTGGTCGGGAGCAGGGTAGATAGCTGCCGATAGCAGCCAGAAGAATAATCGTACGAGAACATAAAAAAGTAAATAAACATAGGCTCCCGAATGTATATACGAAAATAACATCTGTTTCCGGTGGTGTTAACACTTAGTCTTACAGTATGCACTGTTAGTATGCAATTACATTGTCATATGTTTACACTGTACCAATGTGTTATCATACTATGGTCTGCCGTGGCTGAAAAACGCAGATTTCGCAGCATTTGTAATACGCAGCTAACACACAACACTAGGAGCTTCCGTACGCTCGAAAAAATAAATCGTTAACCTGCCAATAACTATGTAAATCATATTACGGGGTCAATGCTACTGGGTATATTATACCTACTACGTTTTCGTAAGCGGCCTAAATGGAATACAGAGTCACTTCTCTCACTGAGAATACTCTCGCCCACATTCATCTGCGAACTGGTTACGCAGTAAGATTATGAAGATTGCCTTATCAAGGACGGGGAAGGAAGGGGGGATACACTCTACCTTTGGAAGGTCCCGAGTATGCGAAACTTCACCCCTTGCCACCCCCTCACCCACCTTCACGATCCAGACTTGACGCAAGCCTGCCAACTTGTGAGCATCCCACCCCTCAGCATGCGGATACGTCGCGAGTTGTTCCACGCGCCGTCTTGCCAGAACTAGTTAGCGAGATACCTTCAGACAGTCGCTCGTGCGGCGCCGTATATAAGGTCCCTCCGTCTCTGTCCTCGCCGCTGGCAAACCCTGCCTGCTCGTCGCAAATCCGCCGCCTCTTCAACCCCCTTGCCAAGACGACAGACTGGAGATAACGCCCGCGGCCTAGACAGCCTGGATGTTGAAACCTGTGGGCTCCCTCAGTCCTGGCTGCCCTGATAAACTTCCCTTCGACTACGCGGGTAGGTCTACATCCCTTCCTCGAGCAGATAAACACCCCTGTCTTCACAAGCCTCCCTCCCACACCCTCGTACGACATGCCAACTCCCGGACCTACACCGTCCAACTTCCTCGTTAATTTACCCTTTAAGGGCGTTCCCCTGGCTAATAGTCATTATTTTTATATTGTATCTGTATTGTGCTCGTTCTGTAGAGGTTACTTGTGACTACATTTTACACTTGTTTACATATTATAGCACTCATAATTTTCCCATAGCCACATGACAAAGTCAGAGTATGCACGTTACAAGAACCAAGTGATTTACTAGGATGAAATAATTTACACCAAAATCAGATATTACAGGCTATTTGCAAACATACTTAAAAACACACAATGGAATTCCTTCGTACTTCTTTAAAAAATATCTGAAAAATAATCACAATTTACTCCATTTATAGAATTTTTTTTAAAAAATAACAAAAGGACATTGTTATGTGTTTTTAAAAATTTTACCATACGGTCCGTAATATCTAATTTCAGTGTAAATTGATTCGTCAGAGTAAGTCATTTCGCTTTTGTTATTCCTATATTGTCGTAACTTGCAAATGCTGAATCTGTCATGTCACTATGGGAAAACTATGAGAGGTAAAATATTTAAACAAGTGTAAAATGTAGGCACAAGCAACGTCTATAAAGCGAACACTATGCAGTGCAAATAAAAAATTATAAATTTTCAGCACGTGAACACTCTTAAGGTAGGGTGTCACATGCCATAAAGGAATTTCTGGTTTTTATTAAAATCTTAATCTTTAGAAACTCTCATTTCAGATACACGATTACAGCTACTACCTCTGATAAGGTAGGTAAGAAAAGTATTTGTACAATCTTGTTGTAGTGACTTATGTGCACATCTGTAGCTCTGCTTCATTGTCGTCCGTGATTGGTTGCCTTCACATCTTATCGTCTTAGGCTTCTGCCAGCAAATCACAGACGTACTATGTCACAGTAGTTTATTCTCAATGGCTCAGTTAATTGAGCAACATCTCTGCTCAAGTACAGACTGCCAATGGGCACACAGCAGAGCTACAGATCTGCCCGTAAGGCATTGAAACAAGCTGTTGTAAAATTTATTTACCTAAACATAATTAACTACAAACATAGCGATCTAGTGAAATGCAATGCCTTATGAATAACGCCTTAATTCCCAACATATGACATATAATGATGACGCCATCAGTAAACTTTATGTCATGAATATATTCCAGCCTTACTAGCCACCTTACATTGGCAACTGAGTCCGATGAAAATGTTATAATCATGAAGAGCTTAAATCTGAAATTTTTAAGAATTTAAATGAGAAACGTTATGATTCGTCAATGGAAAATTCTTCACAGGTGGAAGACCACACCTTATTCAAACAACCCTCGTATCCACGATTGTGGAAATTCGCACATGGAATGGACTTAAGACTGGCCGTGCATGCAGTAGTTTATCAAAGGAAACTGCACAGACTAACGTATTTTTGACTTACCAGATTCGTTGAATCAAATACAACATTCACTCACTATTATTTACTTGTACGAGTGGACACCAGACACGTTATTTATACAGCCACTAATTGTTTGTGACATTAACTTTGTTCTACTTCGTTAAAATACCTAATAAGCAATTCTACATATCTGCTTTTGGTGTTGTTGGAAGCATGCCTTATTGTCGAGATGTCTGATATTTAACTGTGCCAATCAGAACAAGGTTACTACAACAATGCGTGTGTGTAATTTGCGGATAGAGGACCATAAGATGTGTGAGAGGTAGAACGACGTATCTCAGAGATGTATCAGAGCTACACGCACATGTAAGGAACTGCAACAAGTGGGTGCTAAATTCTGTTTACGGCATCACGTGTCCTTACCAATTATTTATTAGTAAGAATTTGAAAAATGATGATTATTATTATTTGGTGGCATAAGCCTTCAATGCCATGTACAAACAATAATGGTGCCTGTGATTACATTGCATCTAAGAAATATGCAGTTGGTGATTTTTGCTGAAAAGAATTATGCAACATTTTGTTTCAATGCCTCATGTGCACATCTGTAGCTTTGCTTCATGGTCAGTGATTGGCTGGTTTTACCTATCAACGTCTTGACGGTCTACCCGCAAATCACAGACGTATGGTGTCGCAGTAACCTCATTCTTATTGGCTCAGTCAAATGAACTACTTCTCTTCACAAATACACTCTGCCAATGGCCACGAAGCAGAGGTGAAGATGTGAGCGTTATGCAATGATACAAAGTTTTGCATAAGTCTTTTCACAAAAAAATCAACAGCTCTAATAACATGTAATACACTTGTGAGATGGCTTAACAGGAGATTGGTCAGTCTATTTAAAACTTTTCATTTTTGGCCGGAAGCATTATCTACGGCTTACTGCGATGTTGCCGGATAGACACGTAACAAACTCAAATACATTTACATTCTAGTCTACTGGCAATAAATTATGCTAAATATGCATATCCCGATATATAACTGATACGAATATGCACCAGGCACGTGACTGCGTTCTTCCAGGTAGCAAGGCTAGTAAAAATAGAGGACGACAAAATATTTCTAGTTTGTAGCAGTTAAGCTCAAAAATTATTTTGCGGCCGAATGGGTTTGGTTATATTTTAAACGTGGTGGTTCCCAAACTAAGTATGTTAGAAACCTGGTAGGCGTTGATGTTTTATGGTGGATTTTATCGTGGTATAGGTGTCTCCCTGCCCTTGCATTCCGCCACTGATCCATTCTCACTTCATATCAAATATCTTTGATGATCAAGTCCTCCCTGTTAGAGCTGACACAAACATATCTTCACTTCAATATCTGGAGTTACTATCCATACTTCATCTAATAATTATTCTCTAGAATTTATTTTAATAAATGATCCCGTACACGTATATATTTTATTTGTTACCTAATTCTTCACTCTTGATTGGACTCACGGACCCGTATATTTCGCGGGTTCAACGACCAGCAGGCTGGACTGCACAGTACTGTATACACAATGTCCTCAGCACGGGGTAGCATAAGGTCTGAATGTAGGCAATGGGGGTGAAGCCAAGAGGAGGGATAGGTAGCCACTAAATTTGCCAGCCGCCATACTGATTTAACCTCAAAAGTACACATCAGACTGGTATTTTTATTGGTAAATTGATGTATTATGCTCTTTAATTGATGTTTTAGGTTGAAAACTCTATATTTAGCCCTGTTTACACACCTCCTAACTAACATTTCCTCAATTTTTTAATTAGTCGGCCATATTGATACTAACCATGTCAAGCGTTTGTTTGGTTACAATTCCCGGCGACATGCTCCATCTGGATCCTTCTAACATCTTTGGTCCTCAGATACTTGTACATTGGCTGTTGCTCCAGTGACTGGCCAGTTGTACATGTGACACGGTAGCGCGAGATATATCGATAGTGTTGTATTGTATGGTTGCTGTTGATGCAAAGTCCTCTACTTATAGTTTTATAAACAGTGACCCGGTCACTGAGTATCACCTGTGTGTAGGAGTTCGAAATACAGCTTCTTCCATGGCCATCTTTAGTAGAAGGCCGGAGTCTTGAATGTGGCAACACTGCATCGGGGGCCAGCTGCTTGTTACTTCTTGGCCACCCTAGTCTCTGCAACGTGTATAGTGGCGTGTACACGTCTACACTGACTAGGGCAGCCAATGAGCTACCGGCAACAGGCCTCCGATGTAGTGTTGCCACATGTAAGACTCCGGTCTTCTGCTAAAGACGGCCATGCTTCTTCCCAAGAAGGTTAGCAAAATGTCCTGGTCTCTATATAGGCCTACAAAGTAAGTCTAACCAACTTTGATGTGGTCTATCGGTTTCATACACAACAGTTTGGTTTTATCCCTGGGGTACTGTAACAGAACCACATGTATCAAACTTGTCCAAAACATTTTAAGAAAACCAGATTTTAAAAATTTACTTAACAATGGCTTCTATAATTTTGTTGTTGGCCTTGTAAGATGACGTAAATTATTCTACTGCGCCAATCAGTTCAATGGTTTAGCATCTACGTGCTCTGAGCTCCACATATTAACCACAAGATGCGTAAGTGCTTTAATATTAGTTTAATTTAAATAAAACCATATTTAGTATTTAATTACTCAAAATTTAAACGATAATATATGTTGCAATGCGTGTTCTGTGTTTCGCGAAATTAATTTATTAATTTGCATTACTTTTACCTTTTAAACACTGATATGCTTTAAAAATTCAACATTCATATGGCAAAAATTTTGAAAACCCTTCGAAGTGCGAAAAACGTATTTTTCACACTGCTAATTAGTAAATGTAACATAAACGTGTTCATTACGCTTTACTCTGCATCATACCCAAAGAAATGTATGTGGTCACAAAGTTCTGCAGGAAAATTTGCAACGAAAACACTGCGCACCAATTCAGTAAGCCTCGTGAATGATAAGTGTATAATGCAGATTCACACAAATATTCACCCAGTCAAAAGACATACATGTCTTACACATTTTTTAAATAGGTCTATATTCAGCACCGAAATATCTCGGGAAAAAAGCCACTGTTATAAACTAGCGCCTGTATGGAAACCCAAAATACGGTACATTACAAACTCCTTCAGTTGCTGACAATCGCGTTAAGGGCGCGGTCTACCGCAATTTTCATCATCAATATTTTATTTTGTATTAGTACCAGATATTTTTTCCTTGTTTTAGACACAAAATATGACTAAAGTTGGCTCTTATGAAATTTTTTTATCTCTCATATTTTTCTCGTAATGGCTTGTTAAAGTCATATTCTGCATGTTTCCGTTTTAACGACTACACTAAAACCAACTGATATACCAAACTCAAAAAATCACAGTGAATAAAGACATTGCAGGCTACAATGACATGCTCATAAATTAAAGAATAAACATTATTTGTATTTTAAAAAAAAGTTATTGAACTTTTTAAGTTTTTTTTTTCAGTTTCAGCAATTTTTTAAAATTCAAATAATTTTAATTTTTTAATTTTATGAGCATGTCATTGTAGCCTGCAATGTCTTTATCCACTGTGATTTTTTGAGTTTGGTATATCAGTTGGTTTTAGTGTAGTCGTTAAAACGGAAACATGCAAAAATATGACTTTAACAAGCCATTACGCGAAAACTATGAGAGATAAAAAAATTTCACAAGAGCCAAATTTAGTCACATTTTGTGTCTAAAATAAGAAAAAAAATATCTGGTACAAATAGAAAGTAAAAAAATGGCGATGAAAATCGCGGTAGACCGCGCCCTTAACTGAATATTCTAACAGACTATGTTGAGTTGTGAATATGTAGCGAGCTACGATTCTTTTTCTAAAGCTTGATTTAAACAGTGTTGTGCAAGTCGCGAGTCATCCACAGCCTAAACAGAAATCAGTGAATAAATATGCTTTTCTTTACTGCCGTCGTGTGGAGGAGTTTCATAATATTAATTCAGTAAAAATTACGGGCCATCTCTAATTTCGATTATGAATGTATATCAGGTTTCAAATACCCGCCGAACGCAGCGAAATTATTACAAACGTAATCAGTACTGTGAGCACCAGAATGAGATAGAAACTCTGCCATTATCCGGCTCGGTACACTGGACGGCAAAAAAAAAAAAAAAATAAGGAAGCTAATTCCTTTCTTCGTAACGAGAGTCAGGTGGTTGACATGTGCGAAAACTCGACACGGACAAGGTTTTTCTCTAGTGACTGTGCATAATTTGGCGTGTTACTTGACGGTGTGTGGTAGGTAACGGTTTGAATAACACTAGCTATACATTAAGTCATGAACGGCAGCGTTGATTTATGTGATCGGTGGTAGTTGACAAAAAAAATCGGAATTGGGTTTTGAATACGACTAAAGGTGAATATAGAGGAAGTACTAAAACCATAAAATAGACTCCAAAATTATGTTTTTCAAACAGTAAAAAAAATTTATACTAAGGGGTCATTATGTGAAAAGAGTTAAAAGAAAAAAAAAAGAAAAAAATCTTATTGTATGTGAATTTTTTTTTAAAGTATATTTTTCGTGAGTGTGTTACTCTCGCGGTGTATACTTTACGGAAAATATAAAACACGATTACGACATTTTGTTCCGAAAGCTACCGTTACAAAATATGAACCCACCCCGCCTTGACTCACTCCGTATAAGCATGGACTGGGTTAAGGACGGAGAAGAGCGGTGTTAATCACCCGGCAGCCGAAGCGCGCGCAATTAATCACGGTAGGGAAATGCGGCAAAGCGTCTCCTGGGGTTATGTTAAAGGGTTGTGTTAGGGGGGAGGGGGGAGCCGTGGAAAGCAGGCGACGACTCTAGTCTCCTGGCACCACCACGTCTGTCTCGCAGATACCACCGAACCCAGGCACCCCGTTGTGATTTCTTGAACGCGCGTTCCCGCGCCTCGACGACGCAGCGAGAGAGGCAGAGACGGAGAAACGTCATTCCGAATTCATTCGCGTCCAACCCAGTTCCCCGCACGCACTCGGGTTAATTAGGAAGTGCTTATTATTCAAGACGTGGATGACAAACAGAGGTGCGCCGGGTTTTGCGACTTCACCTCAGTGCCACCACATTTCTCTCAGGGCCTTCACATCCCTTTACAGGTGAATAGACGAGCCTTACATTCCATGTCGTACTAGAATTCACATACCTGCACATGACTTCTGCATACTCTGTTCCGAATACATTCACTTTGACGACTACATAGGGTCTGGCATTATAAATGTGGCTCAGAGCTAGTGGTTTTTGTTTAAAATAATTTTGCACGTTTCACGTCTGTAGCTGTGCTTCATGGTAATTGGCAGAGTGTCTTTGAGCAGAGATGTCGCTCATTTGACTGTACCAATGATAATAAAGTTACTGCGACACAACACGTATTTGATTTGCTGGTCGGAACATAAGACACTGAATGTTAAAAACATCCAGTCTCTTACCATGAAGTAGACATGCGCAGGTGTTCACAAATATCACTGAAAGAAGTAGCTGCAAAATTCTTTTCGCCATTATTTAGTCTTTTTTGTAGAAAAAAACACACCTTTTTAAACATTTTCCCGTGCATTTATGTAATATATGCAGGAAATTTCTATTCATTGCCTGAAATACAGAACAATATTTCAATGTCCAGCGGGATCAGTTTTTAAAAAATTGACTTATATTTTATTTTCCAAATTTAGCTTAATTTCTGGTCTGTAAATGGTTCAACTATCACCACAACAACAACAACACTTTTAATTCGTTGTAGTTTATTGACAGAATTTAATAACTTGTATTTATACAAGGAATTGAAATACCATTTTTTAAACACTTAAGTAAATGAACCAGTGACGGCATTAAAGTGTTGATAATTTACGAAAACAACTGCTACACTCGTTTTGTTGTCTTCGAGGCTCAGAAGTGTAACTACAAACTGAGACATAAATTTTGTAGGAATTGTTTCCTTTCAAATTATTTTGTGCTAAAATACATTTTTGGAATAGCACAATATTTATATGGTGACAAAACAGTCTTGTTGTGAGCAAAATATATAATATTTAGTTGTCTCAATATTAATAATATATTTTGCAGGTACCACAAAATGTTTTCTTTACTGTAGATTATCATTTTTAAGGATGAATGAGTTTATTGGAAACACAATTGCTTAAGTTTTGATGGTTAATAACTAAGTGTATTTTAACGGTCAGAGCAAACACAATAATTGAATACTCGAGGAGTTCGATATATTGTAACGATGATTCACGAACCTATGTCAGGCCGCCTTTACAAACTTACAAAACTGAAAGACATAAATAACATCCGATGTGAAAGATCGACGGAGACAGCACACACAAAACACGGTTACAAAAAAAGTTAAAATACACAAAAAGATATTGCAACATAAAAAAATCGCGCAGGACATACGTTAGGATATTATTGAGTTAATGTAGCGTGAATGTTTTCTTCTCTTACTTGGCCAATCACAGATGTATCACAGACAGAAAGCAGTAGAAGTGATTCACGTTAAACCAATAATTTACCGTTGTTACCTGTTGCGTTAACAATTTATGGTTAAATAGTTTCCAAATTGCTGTAGGATTTAAACGCTCATTTGTTACGTACGTTATCAGAGTAATAGCTTTAATAAGCAAAGGGATTGTGGTGGTTCATTACGTAGCCTGTTGATTACTACCTACAGCCCTAGCAGCACTTTAACACAGGAAATTATAGCATTAAAACCCAGTTTTTCGGTTGGGACGGTGTAACGATACTTGATCCTTTTGTACAAGTTGTGTGAATGTAAGACCACAGTGTCTATTCTTCAATTAAAAACATATTGGGTAATTACTTCATCCAGAACGAGAAGAAAAACAGTTACAATTTACCGCAGCATCTAGGTCTGCTTTCCTCTATTTTAGTAAAAGTATTTTGTTGATTTATATTTTATATTTTCTTGTGTTTCCCCCCAGTTTTATGATCACTGATCTATAGTAAAAAAACAGGGAATAGTATTATAATTAATGTAATAAAATATGATTAGCGATTATGTTATATCGCTGAAATTGTTTGTATCAACATACCCTTGAAAACTCAGTAGTTTCTCGTGACATGTATGAATCGGTGATAAACATCAGCCTGCCTGCAGATTAAAGAGGCATCAAATATAAAAACAGCGGGATTATACTTGCTCAATCAAATGGGGTAACAGCTCCACATATAAGCGAAAGTCAGTAATCTTCTGGTAAGCTGAACGTACGTTGGAACCCAGCAAACAATCAAGTATTCCCGCGATAAACCACCATCTCTAAATATGAAATAACTGTTAGAAACCTGCAAATTTAGCGTAATTATCTAACATCAGGTTATACTCTAAGTTACTGTATGCTCACACGACATATGCTGTTGACCAACAGCTTGTGTGACGTGCCTGAGTGAGTACACGACAGTGAATTTTAGGCTGTCGTCAAATACGATACATGATCATTAGAGACACTGGAAAATCCAACATGCTGTATGTAAGACTGAATGTTTCGTCTCAACATTGGTTATTGTTTATTTGTAGCATTTTTTCTCTCTACAACAGGCCCAGATAGAACTGCACACCTTGAACACACAGCGTCTGTGATTTGTCCCAAAACTGTTCACACGTGTCACAGTTAATATAATACAGTTTATTGGAGACTATTTTAAATATTTTCGCGATTTTCCAGTGACTCTAATGATCATCACTGCTTATTGCAGAAACTCGTTCAGCTACCTGGTACATAAGCGTGGCAGTGTTGCTCGCTAAGGAAAACAATTGACGAAAATGAAATCCACGAGCGGTCAATGAACAATGCCGTCAATTTTTTCTTTGCGATGAACGTGACTGCCTAAGATATCTACAACTCTATTTTACAACTGGTTGGTATTAAAACCATCGTGAACCCAATACATTGATTACAGGCGGCAAGTAGCAACTTTTCATCCTCTAGTACAGATCGCACCAAAATATTTCACAACTGCAACAACCGAGGTTTCATTTCAATTATAAAGGCAATCTTTTAATTTGTGGGCGCAAATATTTGCCCTGGGACATACATCAGATTCGTGGTAACCTATTTACTCACGTTGTTTATGTTAGCTAACATGCTGCAATTAGTGAAAATTTATGGAGGGTACTGTACACAATGCAACCAATGTATTCTGTTTATACTTTGTAAAGTATTTCATTTCTTGAAAAGCGTACACTTTTGGTTCATGCTATTTTTGAAATAACTGTTCGCTTAAGTTACTGCATTGTTTAAATGTGTATTTTATTTGACCCTGATGTGAAGTACAGGATGTTGCAAAATTCCATGTCAATAGTCTAGGTAAACAATCCTCACGTGCAAAGGAATAATATGAACGTAGGTCCAAAAACGCAACGTTTCTGCGCTAAAGTTGGCAATACATGACGTATAGTTGATAGCGTGCTGGTAGGATCATGTTGCTGTGTCACAGTTGTTCCTACTGTCTGTGTGTTAGTGGCGTAGTGGGTGGCATAGTAACATGTTATGTACTGCTGTAATGATGCCCCACAGCAACATGATCCTACCAGCGTGCTATCAACCATACGTCATGTATGGCCAACTGTAGCGCAGAAACGGTGCGTTATTGGACCTATTTTCATATAATACTTTTTGTTCCTCTACACGTGAGAATTGTTTTCCTAGAATATTGACATGGAATTTTACAACACCCTATACACATATAAAAAAAATCAGGTTACATTGACGAAGTAGGAAAGAACAGAGAAGACACACTGGTGCACTGAGAAAATATGTGAAACTGAACTTCCACTGAAGGAAAAATACAGCAGGTTTTACTCGCTCTCAAGCCGGCTGATACCGAAATTTATTGTCTGGCAATAAAACTCGCTCGTTTATTTTTTTTTTTTTTCATGTGTCGTACGAGTAACCCGAATTGCCAATTCTTTCTTTGATGCTTTCCGTACGTCGAAGGAGTCACGTAAACTACAGTGACATGTCGAGAGGTTTGTTTATTTGGCTCTAGCATTATTGATTCTGTTAT
>PNEQ01114262.1:21051-88396 GCA_003012365.1 Medauroidea extradentata
ATATATATATATATATATATATATATATATATATATATATATATATATATACATATAATTAAAGCACATAGCACGTCATACGAACATAAACTAATGTAGAGTATGTGAATGAGAATTTGCTGAAATATTAGCAACAGAAATGGGGTGGTGTGTTTCTAAAGGTTGTGTTTACTTTTCCAGGCACCTGGGAAGTTATGCATTACAGTTAACAATCACACCTTCACACAAATTTCCATTTTTTTCATGCTGTTTGGAATGAGTCACTTTGCAATGTTTTTGAAAATATATAGAAAATAACTAGGACATCGAATATTTCACAAATTCAACGACCAACATACTAGAATCCATTATACTGTGTATACCGAAGTCCTACCAATTGTCCATTACCTGCTACTCATTCAGACAACAGACAATGAACGAATATACGGGGCTTGAGTATGCATAGGATATTGGATTCTCGCATGCAGGTCATTGAACTCGCAAATTTTTCCTAGCCCTAACAATAACCCACATTTATAATGAAAACTATACCCTCAAAGGCCTTATCGTATTTCAAGAGAAAACCATAGTGAAAGACAGAAAATATATTGTAGGTGACTGAAAAAGTGATAGATTACAAAAAGAAAACTTAGAAAAATCTGGACACTGGAGATTATGCGCCCGGAAAATTGCAAGGGTTACCATATAAATGATTTTGTTTGATTCGTCATATAAATTTGGATATTGAATTTATAATCCTTGCAAAAAAAAAAACTACGAATTGAAACCGAAAAACGGTATGGCTTTTTATCCTTGTGCGATCTAATTACGCAGTTTTCTCTTTAACATAAGTCTAGGCTTATGTCACAATAGTAACAGGAAATGTATTTCAGACAAGCCGCTTATATATTTTAAATTGCTCAAGTAATTTATTTCAATAGAAGGGATAAGTTTCAAGTTTCTTCCGAACAGTATAATGATATGTAACATACATAAGGTATATTTACCTGATGTATTTTCTCCTAAACCTACTATTTTAGCTATTTGCTTCACAGGAATGTTATTAAACCGGTCGTTAATGACCCTTAGCATAGTTTCGCATCATTCAGAGTTTAAAAAAAATATTCGGAAAATAAGTTCGAAAATTTAAACTTTTTACTATAATTTGTCACAGTCAATTTTGTTATCAGTATTGATATTATTAGTTATATAACATTTGTAGTGCCAAAAAGTTTTTTATAAAAAACTAATTTTTCTTCAAAAAATTTTTTTAGAAAAAATTGTTTTTCAAAAGATTTTGGATTTGTAAATAACTAGCAGTGCGCCAGCGGCTTTGCTCGCGTGTATTACTCAGAGCAGATACCTCATTTTTGTACACTAGATAGGTAGTTCTGTCATCAAGTGCTAGAATGACAAATCTGCTAGTTGAGCTAACTCTGCAGCAGGATAAGTAGCTATAGCTTTCCACGCGAAAAGCAGTCTTAAGTTTGTCCCTGCCTCTAACAGCGAATTTTCCTGGGCCATTTTACAGTCACAGAAAATTTGACGTTGTGGAGTAATTACATATTGTGAAATGTAAGACGTTAATAGAATGAAATGCGTAGTTAACGTGGTATTAAGACTGATTTTCCTTGAGCATAACCATTGGTGATGGTGCCCTCAAAGATATATTTGTTTTCAAAAACCTTCACTTGAAGTTAAGTGGCATTAAGAAATTTTGGCCAGATAATGTTTCCGCTGAAATATAAACGTATTTGGTGCCACAACCTTGAGAGAGATGGTGTATGTAGGCTTATGCTGCCGAGGAACTTCAGTAGAGAGCGGACTGCATAATTCATCTTCATCACTTTTGAACGACTTATTCCAAATTACACTTATTTAATTTGCCTTGCAGTTTTCTTTTGTGTCAGTCATGCACGTTTGCATAGCCTTTAAAAGGAATTTCAGTTCAAACCTCCCGAACAATAGATTGGAGCTGCAAACAACTGCGCCACACAACGTCGAAATTATTAATGAAAACTAATTAAAAAAATAAAACATTAATTTTCTGGGCTTATAGAGTTCCTACAACACAACGTCTAGATAGAGCTGAAGAATGAAACTCCTGTATTATATATTTCTCGCTGGTTGTACTTGCTTTTCGGACAAATATTCTATTTAATTAAGCTATCGAATAAATTAAAAACAACTTGCATTAATTTGTATGTACTTATGTAAGCATCACTCTGGCGCGAATACCATATATATAAATCTGCTGGTTAGATAATTATCATCGGCTGATAGACAACAAATGTTTGGCCTTTTTACTTCCTGTAGGTTTCGGGTTAAGAAAAATCTTAATTTCACACCTTAAAAATTTGTTTAAGTATCCAAGTAAAGTGAAAATCACTACGATAGCTCATTCAGTCAAAGCAAAATCGATAATTCATTAAAAAACCACACATCACTCTTGTACAATACTGATAGTTCTAATTTTGAAAAAACTTAATATCCTTTAACAGACATTTACGCAATCATCATCCTGAAGCAAAAATAAACTGAACATCTCGATGGGTTAGCTCTATATATATATATACATATATAAGGTTTATCTAAAACACAATCCAGACATTTTCACCTCCTAAGAGACTGAATTTCGAAATACCCATGTATCACATTTTAGACTACTTAACTAGTCTCTCTTGGACGTGAAAAAAATACGACAGTAGCCCGTTGGGTTCAAGATATATCGACGAATAATTAAAAACACATTTCACCCCTTTTCCCCTTCTTAGATGGGAAATTACGAAAATTCCTGATATTGATTTCAGGTATTTGTGTAAGCATCAATCTTAAACAAAAATCACGTCGCTATATAAAAATCAATGGGATCGATATACAACGATTGTGAATGGAAAACATATTTTACCCTTTTTCTAACCTCTTTAGGGCCAAATTCGGAAAATATACTTGAATGGTATTTAGGATATTTACAAATGCATCAATCTAAAGCAAAGAACACTTCGCTATTTTGATTGGTTCGATAGATATGGAGGAATAATCCAAAACACATTTCACGTATTTTCACCCCTTAATTAAATAATTTCGAAACGTTTAAGGTCCTGTCACAGGCACTTTTATACGTAACCAATTGAAGTAAAAACACTATAGTCAATTTTGTTTCAGTGGTATAGACGATTCATAAAAAACATATTTTGCCCTTTTTTTATTGCTTTGGGGACTAATTTTGAAAAAAAAAATCCTAAAACTCCTTTTTTGGGTATTTACGTAAGCAACATTTTGAAGTTAATACCAACTATCTAACCCGAAGGATTCGACAAATATCAATAGTTACTTAGAAACATATTTAAGGTCATCTCACCCCTTAAATGTTGAATTTCCAAAGTCCTTAAATTAGCTAATATACATTTTATGTGTGTCCTATTAAAGTAAAAATCTCGATACTAAGCCGTCGGGTTCAAGCTCTATTGACGTTTCTTCGGAAAAACATTTCACCCCATTTCACCCCCTTAGAGGTGGAATTTCAAAAAATGCATTTTTTGTGGTCGCCTACGGCCTGATGGGAACCCATACAAAAAATTCACGATTATAGGTCCAGTGGATTGGGCTGCTGTTTGATATGTCAGTCAATGTTTTCTTTTATATGTAGAGATTAAAGTTAATGTTTCAGAATTAAATTGAAAACTAAGCTAACAAAGTCACAGGCAACAACTACCATAACATTCAGATCTACAATTCGATTTATTAGTTTAGCAAGAATAGTTTGGCGTTTGGTATATATAATAAATAATATTAAACATAATTTTTTACACCAAGTTTTCAAAATGTATTTGAAAACTATAAACAAATTTCTCGTATTAAAATGTATGTAAGGATTAAAGCGAAGAAAACATATGACGCATGCAATAGATAATAGTAAGGAGAGAAGCGAGATGCTGTTTTTAAGAAAACTAACGCAACAGTTAGTAGACCTATAGTTTGCAGTGCAATAAAATTGTCAGTAACTTAAGTGAATTATTCGTGCATCAATTGTCTGTTGCATGCACACCACGCATGGTTTCGTTTTAATTCTTACAGGTATTTTAATGTGATAAATAATTTATACTTTTTAGTCCGTTTCAAAATCGCGGATTATTAATGAAAAGATATTTTGTTTAATACAACTTTCTAATTGTTAGGTTCGTGTGTATTAAATTTTGCAATCATATGTTTGAATAATATCCAAAATATTTTTTAATTGTTATTTTTTCACAGTATGTTTTCTCTGTTATTGCATTGTCATTCATTTTTCATCTATGTTTAAATTTTCATGTTTCTAACTCATCGGCGGGTTAGATTAAAATCGACTGCAAAATTTGTAAGAAAGTTGCATTCATATTAAGATCTGATATAAATATTGCCATGGTCAAAAAATAAATAACTAAAAAAGAATCCTTTTATTAATTAAGTCCAACCATACACAAATAGAATTTCATTCTGCCAGAATGAAAACGAAAAACACTTATTAAATTGTCCTGATAACATAGGACATCATTCTATTTACCACAAAATAATAAATATTTATTTAACTATGATAAATCCACAAAAGGTAAACTATTAACATTTCAAAGCACCTTAGATTTCTAACCTAACAGTTTCATCGAAAAAGTCAACAAAGTATCTTCAGTATCACACTGTTTTTAAAGCGAAACAATAAAATTTGGAATATATTTTCACTCAAACAGGTATTTCCGGGTCATTGACTTTTTTATAATGGACCATCGATATACTGCAGTTTTAAATGTCTAGGTCATTTGTTACACCAATTAATTGTTATCCTAGGTCATTGTTAAAATAGCTCATTGTAACCGTAGATCATTTTTACCCTATATCGTTGTTACCCTAGGACATTATTACCCTATGTTATCGTTACCCTAGGTCATTATTACCTTATGTTATCGTTACCCTAGGTCATTGTTCCTAAGCTCAGTGTTACTCTACGTCATTGTTACCCTAACCTATTGTTATGCTAGGTCATTGTTACCTTAGCTCATTGTTACCCTAGGTCATTGTTATCCTAGCTCATTGACACCCTAGATCATTGTTGCTTAGTAAATTGTTACACTAGCTCATTGTTACCCTAAGTCATTGTTACCCTAGGTCATTGTTACCTTAGCTCATTGTTACCCTAGGTCATTGTTACCTTAGCTCATTGTTACCCTAGGTCATTGTTATCCTAGGTCATTGTTACCTTAGCTCATTGTTACCCTAGGTCATTGTTACCCTAGGTCATTGTTACCTTAGCTCATTGTTACCCTAGGTCATTGTTACCTTAGCTCATTGTTACCCTAGGTCATTGTTATCCTAGCTCATTGTTACCTTAGCTCATTGTTACCCTAGGTCATTGTTATCCTAGCTCAGTGACACCCTCGATCATTGTTGCTTAGTATATTGTTACACTAGCTCATTGTTACCCTAGGTCATTGTTACACTAGCTCATTGTTACCCTAGGTCATTGTTACACTAGCTCATTGTTACCCTAGGTCATTGTTACCCTAGGTCATTGTTATCCTAGCTCAGTGACACCCTAGATCATTGTTGCTTAGTAAATTGTTACACTAGCTCATTGTTACCCTAGGTCATTGTTATCCTAGCTCAGTGACACCCTAGATCATTGTTGCTTAGTAAATTGTTACACTAGCTCATTGTTACCCTAGGTCATTGTTATCTTAGCTCATTGTTAGCCAAGTTCATTGTTACGGAACCAACAAACATGCAGACATTAAAGCGAGTAAATAGAAACGTGTTAAACAGAGACTGACCTTATCATGAGCTGGTGTATTCTGGGCCACTGGCCCTTGGTCCTGAGTAACCTCGCAGCTGCCAACAAAGACACACGATGTGTTGGCGCCAATGAGAGCGCCTGTTGATAACAACGCAGCGCCTCCCAGCCACGACCTACGTCAACAAACACACATCACCCTTCTCAATAAGCTTCCTCTAAGGCAGATACTTGTTGCGTGGCAAGTAACCACGGGAGGTTCGGGGTAAAGTGAGCTCTTTCGAAACCCTAGCACGATAAGATTATTAATTTGTTTTCTGTACTTTTTAATGTACAGCAACAGAAGCAACAGCTAAAGTGCAAAGGTTGCATTTCACTCAATTTTAATGTCTGGGCTCATAATAAAAATTTAATTTAAATATTTTTCTAGACATGATGGTATTCCAAATGGCTCACTTTACGGCCAACCAAGTACCAGTGGGTTGCCTCAAGAATTTGATGTAAACTAATTTATTTCGTTTGGCACGCCCTTTTAGGAATGCTTGTAAAATGTCTTATGTAACCACACGTAGCTTTGCTTCATAGTTATTGGCAGCGCGTCTTTATGCATACACAGTGAAAACAAAAATTGTACTTTAAAAAAAATCCTCGGAAAAAAGTTTTTGCAAGTTAGCATGAATATTGGGAACATTATATGAAAGCTTGGATATATACAAGTATCTGGGTTTATTTGCAAACATTTTTATAAATTGGTGTTTTCATAACCATACAACAATTTTTTTAAGTGTGACAATTTTTTTCAACCATTTTTCTAGAATTTTTTTGTAACAGTATACACTATTTAGTGAAATGTGACATACCTTCGTAGGTTATTTGGTTTCTTATCGAAAAATTTGCTTATAAAATTTCTTCCCTCTGCTCTCGTTAGATATTTAGAAACTTTATACTAGTTTAATGAACAGCGACATTCCTGTCGTAGTGCCTAGACTGACATGTTTTGACATTCGTTAACAAGATTTTTTCCTGGTAAATATAGGATTATTATTTGTGCTGTAAAGGTGTCGCTCGTATAACTGTGCCAATGATAATAACGTTACTGCGACATGCCACGTCAGAGATTTGCGAATAGAACCATAAGAAGCTGAGAACCAATAGCATTCAGTCACTCACTACGCAGGACAGAGCTGTGCATATGTCAGTAAGGCAAAAAACCAGTGAAGAGCTTTTCACCACAATCTGGGATTCCTAACTACAAGTTATTACAGCAATAATACAAGTTTTCTTTAAACACTAAGATAGTGTAACTTAATCTCAAATGTAGGAGACATTTCCTTTCACTTAAAGATAAGACTCATTAAAATCGAAAGAACCGTAAAAAACTTTTTTTAAATAGCAGATTATAATCAAAGGCTTTTGTAACAGACAGTGGAAACTCACGAAAAAATTTTGAAACGCGATAGATTTCAACACACTTTAGTAAGTAACACAATACTTTATGAAATTTATTTGAAATGGTTGAAATATATTCTGTAAAATAAGTTAAATCGAAATACACGAATAAAAAATTCTACCTTGGACACGTAAAGGCAAATTGAATATAGCAAACAGTCAACTTTAGATGTGAAAAATACCTTTGTAGATATGATGCTTAAGCAAAATCTAAAACCTTTCTTATAAAACGGAATGATTGAAAGTAATATTACTTTAAAATATTAAAAGCTATTGTTCTATTTTTTTTATTTTTCTCAAATAAATGAGATTACATTTTTAAGGTGAAACACGTGTTATTTCTTTTGTTGTAAGAAAATATAAAGGTGGTTGGCGTCACTATTAAATGTCATTAGAAATTCATCGTATCTTATAAATATTTTTTTTATCTTTACAAAATATTTTTGGCTGTTAATTATGGAACAATTTTTATTATCACTTTATCTCTTATCAAAAATTATAGGCACGAGTATTTCGTGTATTAATCTGGCGACAGCCTAGACTTCTCAGACCTATACACACACTGGCCAAAGTCAAATATATATTGGCTTGTAACCGTAACACGTATTACCACCACGACTTGTTTACTTATTACTTATACATTATTGGCATTCAACCTGACCTAGAATCAATTCGCGGAATAATCTTGCCTCTATCAATAATATTTAGAAGATTTTTCTAATTTAAAGGCGCGTAATGCGTAACAATGAATATTAAAAGAAATTCAATAATTTCATGTTTGCGCAAACTATGTTACTGGATAATATTTCTGGGATGCTACCGTTTTGGAATGTTGATTCATTATTTATGTTCCCATATTATATTTTAAAGTTGCATAAATCAATGTTAACCATGAAAGAGGTGAATCACGTTTGAAGCACAAGAAAACCTATCCAGTATTCCTTTACAGTTTACCTTCGCTCCAGCGCTACTCTCACAGACGGAAATTCATTCCCCCGTGGAGCAGAGCCGAACCCACCGCGAGTGTAATTTTATTTATAGCAGGTCGCCTACAAGTCTGCCTAATAATTCAAACTTGCCCGGGAGCGTGGGACAGGCTGGTCGTACGGCTTAACTTCGCTTCTCCCAGGATAGCTTGGAGAGCCTGCATCCTGTGAGGATACTCCTACACCTACGCCCTTCGACGTGTACAAAAACCGACCGACGGCGCTGCAGACCAGCTCAGATTAAAACGTGCGCACGAAATTGCCTTTTGTACCGAAACTGCCTGTACTTGATGTGGCTGTTTAAATTTTCCTGCGGCATCCCAATTTACATATGCGTATACCCAAGATAGCTGGAACCGTGCAGCGAACAATTTAAATGTTTTCCCTCCTCAAAGGGGCTGAAAATATAAGCCCTTTGTAATATCGTTTCAAAGTTTAGCCTTCTGGAAGAGTTTGGAGGAATAATATAATACGCATTTGCAACATTATTTATTTCGGTATCTGTCTGTTGTAATGAAATATTTGGCATTTAAAAAACCAACTGGTAGATTTATTCAGAGACGATAGCCTCACACGCGACTTTAAAAAATCCTTTTAAAAAATTAAAGCAAAGTTAACTTTGACATAGGCCTACGTGTAAAGTAACATAGATACAAAGTAGTACGTATATAATTAGAGCATTTTGCAATGTGCTGGTTTTCAAATAATTAAAGTAATTGTAAGAAAAATACTGTAAGTTTAAAGTTAGTTAATAAAACATATAAAATGTTGTTTTGGACTCTTAAAGAAAACGTTATTTCAATAAAGAATGAACATTTCATTGTTGCGCAATAAGTTTCACGGAAACAAGCAGTTCATTAGAGATGTTAAAACTGGCAAAAAACCTAAAAAAATTTCTTTTTAATTTGTAATTTCAAGTCATGATTTACAATGTAAAAGTCCGTATGATCATTTTTAATCTGAAATCTTCGGAAAGAAAAACCAGTTAAACGAATAATTTTGTTTCTTACTAATAATAAAGAATGAAATAATATTAATGTTTATTTTTATTGGACTTCACATTCACACGTTGGCGATGTCATCAAAGATAGTTACGCACAACTTTTCACAATTGCCGGAACTAGAGTAATTGGCCGTGGCCTATGTTTAGGAACCATCCCATATCAGGCCTGCAGCGATTTGTAGAAATCAATAGAAAATCGAGTTTACAACTGTCAATGCCAGGAATCGAGCCTGCTGCCACCCAAACAACGTAACATCTATATGCATACAAACATCACAATAGTCACACAAATCATGAACTACAATTTATCCTGTCACAAATAAAGTAGCAACAGATTTGATGAATAGCATGACATATATTATTCACGCGGTCAACACCATAACCAAAGAAATAAAATGGTCACAACAACAAAAAGTACATCTCGCCACAGTATTTTGTGCAGCTGTGCCTATATCTGATACCTGAGATCTGAGTTACAAACTTGTCTAAGTGAATAAAAACTTTAATGAACCTGCGAAGTCTTTCATTAATTGCATAATTTCGGTAAGATTTAAATAAACTCCTCCGAACTACAGAAAAAAGTAATGTGGCCCGTGAAACCAGAAGCAACTAATTCGTTTGCCCAACGCCGAAAGGAACTTCTGTAGGTGTCTGTGACCTGCGAGAGGTGGAGGAGCCTTCTGCAAACACAAGACGAGAGAAGCAGCTTGCCCTGTGAACCGACATCTGAGGGCGAGCGAGGGCAGAGTGGCGAACAGGACAGAAACACGCGTTTATTAAGGGTGTTCAAGTGGGATAAAATAATTACTTTATATTCTTATGAAATAGTGTTAGTTTTGTAGATGACACTTGTGAGTACACATTCCTCTTACAAACCAATGTTAGCTCTCATGGTTTTATCATAACGTGAGACAAAGTCAAAATGTGAATGTTACGCAGCCATACAAATAGTGAAAAGCAGTTGACTTACTGAATGAAATAACATGACACGGACTACGTAAAAAACAATTTAAAAACTCTCAGTTTTATGTTTTTGTAAATTTGCTGTATTTGCAACATCCTGCACATTTACAATCTTTTTAAAATTTATTATTTTAGGTTGTGGGGTACTAAATGGTTTATATGTATCTCATGGAAGTGTTATTTTGCCGCTCATTATTTTTTTAGGTAAGTCAATTGATTTTATCTATTTGTATGGCAGCACAACATGCTAACTTTAACTTTGACGCACCGTTATGAGAAAAATATACAAGGTAAAATATTTTTTTAGAAGTAAAATTTACAAAAAGTATCGACTGCAAAACTAACACCATTTCGGGCAAGTATTAAATTTTGGTTTTTATACCACTTGAATAGGCCTATCTTTTAAGAACCATTTTCCCTCATACATGTTGATACATTGGTTTTCATTGTCTTCTATTTAATTCTACGACCGTAAATTCCAAAATGTACAACTATTGAAACATAGATATTAATCTAACTTTTCAGCAGGGGTATAAGATGTGAACTGAGAACTCACAATAATTATGAAAAAGACAAAATTATAAGGTCCTAGTTCACTTCTTACACCAATACCGAAAGGTAAGATAATTTCCATAGTAGTAGTTAGCATTTATTTGGTTTTTTAAAAAGGCAAAAATCACACTAAAATTTCGAGAAGCCCTGTTAGATATTATGAAGATGCTTACCCACAGGCTCGCTGTCATAAGAACTCCTGATCTCAGGTCATATCTTTTTATTTATTGTCGCCATATCACAAGATAAGCATAAAGTTTTATGAACACAAGTAAAACCAAAAGAAAAAAAAATTTTCAGAAAATATCGGGATGTATGCCGTATAAAAGGTTTAGTTAACCATCCACAAAATAAACACTAATAGCTCATTTTAAAATATGGCGAGGGTAAAAATTACTTTAAATAGTTTTTTACATTTATAAATTACATAGTGGTTTACGGGGAATATGATCACCGCAACATTTATTAAAAACATGTTTATTAAATGTATAGCTTGGATAAACATTTGCTAGATAAAATTTTGGATGTACAGAGAAGTGTTTACCGAGATATGTTATGAGATGTTATGTCTTATCTATGACATATTACAGAACGAATGTGATGTTATAGTAAGGATTCAATGGTATAGCAGCTTGCCTGAACACAGAATATAAAATGAGAAAAAACACTACTAACTTACTAGCATATTTAAATCCCTTTTATTTTTATTTTAGAGGGTTTGCTAATGTTCCCGAATTGTATGTTATTGGTATAAATACGGAAATATTGCTTACTAACTTTCTTAACCTAAGAAAATGACACATACACACATGCCTGTGCTGGGATTCGAATCCAGGACATCTCGCACCTTATGCCGGCATGCTACCGCCCACGCTACAGAGGTCGACAATTAATGACCCTTAATTCCCTAATTTTGTTGAATATTTACACAAAAAATTGTACAACTTCCTACAATTATTTCAGTAATTCGAAAATATGACACCTTATATTTTAATTTGACCTATTAGTTACGTGCGGCCTGAATCGGTTACTTCCTGTATTTGATGTAAAATATTTACATAAAATAAAACAACATATTTACAATATTAAATATTAAACCATTAGGCCTACTGTTTTCTCACAAACTAGGCTCTAAAAATGAAGCAGCAGCCAACCGAATTACATAGCAAGAATGACTGGAAAGACTACGAGTGTAGCAGCACACTGAATTTTTGTAGTAACAAAACAGTGAATGGGATTAAGGTTGAAAGTATTAACACAGAATATTCCACGAGAGCCAACCTACGACACGAAAATTGTATATAAAAACCTAAAAGCAATAAGATGTGTAGAAATACAGCAGTTTAAAATTTGATAAGTATCAAAAAATTAAAAAAAAAAAAAAAAATAATGTGGCATTTAGTCATGTAGGAAAACAAGGAGAATAGAATGCCAGTGAGCAAATACAGCAGCTTACCTAGTTCATAGAGAAGGTAATGTATGAAAAGGAAAGGGAATGGGGTGAGGGTTTGCAACAAGTTATTTAAAAATAGCATGAAAAGAGAAGTGGAAAGGTCATTTCAGCAGCAGATGAGAAAACTATAGTGGCATGGAATAACAACAAAAAATAAAGGAGTGTTGCAGAGTAACATACCAGCAGAAATGAGATCAGTAGTTAAGAACTGCAGCAGAAAAAGCATATTTCCGAAAGAAAAGCAGCAGGAGTGGGAGAAAAGTGGAGAGAAATCAACAGAATATACATGATGTTTTTTGGCAACACCGACAAACTCCGGCAGGTCATTCCTTATGAAAAAATAAGTAGAACAGTTGTTTTACACTTTTCGACTAAACTTAACAGTAAGGGAGTAGTAAGGCTCTGAATATCAACATCTAAAATTGCATATACCCAAAATATCGAAAACTAAATGGCACAAAAGAACAAAATTCTTAGCATTGCTTAATGCTACTTGGATCTCGAAACCAAGAGTAAATACTGCTTGATACCTTCCACCCTTATGGAAATAGCAGAGGTGGCTACCCTCCAATTTTTTGTAACTTTTTTCATACAGATTTTCGAACATTTGAAGATGGTTTATTGAGTAATGAGACCTGTGTAACAAAAAAATGTCCTGTCTAGGACATACTGTTTATTCTCAAAACACACTTGAAAATTCATGCAGAAATACAGAGCCTTCATGTTTCAACTGTGTGGAACCTACCAATTTCGTTCACAACTGGCTGCAACAATATGTAAGTAGAATGACAGGAACAAACAAACTTGTCTGCGACTTTGCCAGCTTTGTACATGTTGTTTACAGTGAATGTCCACCATCGTCTGCATGCTGACCACAAAACATGCATGTTCGCAGCATTGCCTATGCTCTAGGTTTTTTTTATTGGTGGTACAAGAAATTATTTCTTGTCCATTATGAGTAAAGGGAAGGCACCAGTAAAATAAGGACAGTTGAACCTTCAGACTGTTTGTATCGATCCAGCGGGAATATGGAAGGGTTGGAGGAGCGAAGAAACTTACCTCGGTCGCGCAGCCAGGCAGCATACTCAGCTAGGTTGTCAGGACTGCGAGGTAGCATTGTTGCCACATGATGCAGCAGACGTCCTGCCGCTGACTGCAAACCCCTGGCGGCGTAGAGACGCGCCAACAACAGATAGGCGGGTGTGTAACCTGGGTCTAGCCGCACACACCTCTCCAGCATGTGGATTGCCTCACTGCTGCGGTTCATCTTTCTATAATCCATAAACAACCATGTTATCAGGTGTATGCTATTATTAGCTATAGGTGACACGAGTCCCTTAATTAACAGGGTGTATTACATATGTTCACATTAATAATTAACTTTATGAAAAAGTTGAAAACACATTTTAGACTAAGGTTTTCATGAGGTATCACCATACAAAATAACACTTGCTGTCATAACTCGGCCTGTATAGCGAATATACACATTTCCTGAAACTATTCTGTAGCTTATGCCTATACAACCAAGCTAGTATTATATATGGTTTACATTATTTATTGTTCGTTCAGCTGTATGGAAGTAGACATAAACCATACAAATATTTTATTTTCGATGAAAATAATTAAAATAAGTTAACATGGAGAATAAAATTTTCTATTTTTGTAGTTATTTCTGATTTTTATGAAATGCATGTAACCCATAAAAATTTTATTTCACGGTTTACACTTATTTTTAAAATAAGATAAATTATAGATTATTTAAAATCCCCTAAGGTAGTTGACAATTCTTTTAGGTTATTGAAGTCAACTAAAGAGTATTGCACCTATAAATGTCGAGTGTTCATAGTAAAGCTAGCTGGACTATACAGCCCTGTGTACAATCTGTCCGCAGCTATTTGTAAATCGACTGCTACTGCATACAGTAGCCAGCTGTACATGCGACAAGCTAGTTCGGGAGTCGTTGATATTTCGATGCTGGCTTGATAATCATTCAGACATTAAGCTTCACAAACAGTGGCTCGTCACTAAAATACCACTAAAGAACAGGAGTTTGAAATAACATTTATAAAAAAAAGTGCGAATTTTAAGGTTCTTTACTGACAGTTCACTTAAACTAAAAAAGTAATTGTAAGCAAAATAAATTACATTATTTTCTACACATAAAACCTTTTTAATAAACTTTAACGGTTTTGTGTCTGAACTGTGTTAGACAAATAGTACTTCACGAGCAGATGATTTTCAAACCATGAAAGTGAACTGATATAAGGGGAAAATCAAATAAAAATATTGTAATTATATATATATATATATATATTAATTTCAGATATTGTTTGTATTGTAGTCATATAATGTAACTGTTATTTAGATAAATAACTTTTTGTTTGTTTTAGCTTTTGCAGCTTTTGTATAATGGCATTTCAAACTCTAAATTGGTGTAAACAGTTTTTATACTGTAAATTAAAACTAACATACTTACATAAATGTAATAATTCACATTGGATAACATTTATATGCGGTGTGTCAAGGTATGTAAGCCTATGTAAAACCCTGCTGATTTTATTATTAAATGATGAAATAAAATTGAATGATTGCCAATATTCTGCTACTTTTATAAATACAAAAATAATAAATAAAAGCAATCCATATAAATATCTTGATGCACACCATTACACAGATATTTAGTTCGAATTGTTTAGTTTCCGTTTGTCAATTAGTTTCCTTTCAAGTATAAAACAGTTTTTAGCATATTTTGAATTTGACACCGCATTATAAAAGTCTATGGAAGATAAAATATTTGTTGAAAATAGTTACAATGTGTGTCTACAAGAAAACCATATATTGTGCAAATGTTAACGTTATTAAAAGGCTGAAGCATATTTGGTGAATACCCCGTAAGGTGTATTGTTGCTAAAATATAACATTTGTAATGACGTCAGAATATAAGTTATCAATAAATATGTCAGATAATTTTGTTACACATTTGGATAGTGCCAGGGCACGCATGCACTGTACATCGCGAAATTTAAAATACATCTTGCACACGAACCACTCGAAATTCAGCAAATTGCATTTCGATGTTAAAAAAATTATTTAATTGCCTTCGTTTAATCTGGACTGCCGAGTAGCAAGCGCAGAAGAAAAAAAAACAGCGCTCGTTAAATAACGGTTAGTATTGCGAGGCCATCTTTTATGTCGGCCTTTTTCCGCTATTCGTTTGGCTCAGCTTTACGAATAGCTGCTGCTGAAAAAATTGTATATAGCTAGGGTGAAATAACGCCTAAATCAAATTGTGATTACCACTGAAAAGTTAAATATAGTATTTACTACTGTTGACTGTAACAGTGCAGTTATAAATTCGTCAATTTTAAGCTATACAACGTAAATATTATGTAATAATGCCCATACAAAACAAAATTTAATCCTTTTGAAATACGTGGACAGTATTACAAAATATTATATTTAATAATTAGTACAGCCCTCAACTTGGTTCGCACGATTTTCAATTTAAAGCTTTTTTGAGTCATGCATAAATACAGTCCATAAAAATATATATTACAATTTTTAACACAAATTCAAAAAGTAAAATTTTCCCAAAAGTAGGTTAAAAGGTTATTAAAAGTTTTTGATAAAATCTCTTTGCACTTCCAATTTTATGTAAGGTGAAATATTGATATTGATACTAATATTAAAAGGTGTAATATATTATGGTAAAATTTTTATTTATTTATTTTTTTTTTCACAATTCCGAATGGTGATTACTGACGTTAAGGGGCATCAACAGCCGTTTTAGAAACAGTTATAAGAGAATAATTTTTCACTAATTATTTTGGGTACCCCATACTGCCTCCCTTTTCCCACTCCCTCCCTTCCCAAGCCCCTCGCCATTTTAAAGACATTTTTGTCAGAAATTCTCGTAGGCACATGGTTTATTTGCTGCTGCCCCAATGAGGAGCATGTTTTTCCTAACACCAGGTAAAACGAGATTTGTTATTTATTTTACTGAAAGGTGCTTATTTGTCAGGATTCCGTCAGGGAGTGCCTGTCTAAAAAGGCCACAATTGTAAAATATTCTGAACCTGTTATCATATCCCCACGGCAATTTTAATCGTAACAAAGACACAACGTGATACAAATTTTGGAGACTTTTCGTTTCAGGTGTTACACGTTCCTGTGACGTCTCCCATTGCCTTAGAATTTCGTCGTCAGCCACAGATATCGCCTCTGGCCAGTAATTGAGAGATTGACTATAGAACAAGCAATCCGGAAAAGTTCAGGCACTTATCTGACATCACATAGGAGCTATAATAGCAATAATTGGCCAATAGAATCACAGGTTGTACTCTTATGAGTAAAGTGCAGTAGAGTCTAAACGAGTTCATATCCGTTGGTAAGTAAATCTGCACTTTTGAAACTATGGTAATTTTTCATGTACAGTACTTTGTATTTTCTGTCACATTTCAACATAAAACCACCACACCATGAAAAATATAATTGGATACATTGTATTGTACTCAAAACGTTCAAGGTTGCATTAAAATATTTTTAGCTGTTATTCTAGACAATAAGGTCGTCAAAATTTCTCACCTTATCACGGACGAAATATTAAATCTGAGTGCTGTGTGCATTGCGTCTGACATCATGTCAGGTACAAGGAAACGGTGTGAAATAAATAAATATCGCACGAGGAGAATGCCAGAGGGCGTATCGTCACACTTAACACAAAAGAACATTAAAATTCCTTCTCATATCTTAGCCTACGACCATACGGATGTTTGCACCGACACTTAATTCAACTTTCTCATTCTTGCGGTTTCCTTTAATAGTGATGCCACACTTCACTGATCCAACGATACTTAAAACCCTGCCAGAACGATTCCAACCCACATGAACATCTTGGACCGAAATACGGTCTTCCTCAGCGTGTTATATATGCAAAATTAGCTTATTTTTTGTTTATTTAAACATTCAAAACAATATTTATAACTAACTAAGGAGAACAATGTGGAGTAATTCACTTTGCTTTTACAGGATAACCACGTGATTACAAAGATCCGCTATTCTGTATATGTAAGTATACACAAATCTACATTTTTTATTGGAATATGTATAAAATCTATCATATTAAACAAAAGCTAAAACTTAACTCTCTATAATAATAATACTTTCCGAACGAATGTAAACGTTTTAAGTTCCAGTGTGTGTTGTTTCATTCCTTTTATTTAGATTGTTTTTAATAAATATGTTAACAAAAAGAGAACGTTTAAACTACGAATTTGACAAGCACTTACACAAATAAGTATGAAATATGTATTATTTATTTGGCAGCAAAGACATTTTGAATAAAGTCGAAAAAGTAAGTATCATAAGCAAAAATACAGTTTAAAGTTAGTTTCGCTTCAGTAGCCTTATCGATTCCCGGCGGGGTCGATCCCCGGATTTTCGTATGTGGGAGTCGAGCCGGACGATGCCGCTGGTCAGCGGGATTTCTCGGGGATCTCCCGTTTTTTCCCCCGCCCCTTCATTCCGGTGCCGCTCTATAACACATCATGTCATCTTTCACCAGCGCTGAAGACCTCGATTTTAAGCGCTGACTAACATCTCTCACTCAGTCTGTAGTCTTTCAATAAAAACTTATATTTGCTGTTTTTTTTTACATTTGTTAAAAAATTTGGAGTTTAATATATTTGATAAACTTAAGCAATAGGAGAAAGTAATATACTGAAAAACTGGAAACATACGCACCACAAAATTTTAGCAAACACGGATTGTGTGAATTTATTTATTTTTACTAAAAATCCTTAATCTCTTCCAAGGTTAAGAATTGGAATAACTGTAACATGACTTGTTTCACAATATGCACACTCTAAAATATGAAGCTTACGTTTGGCATGTACAGAGGCATGAGGCATAATGTACTAGAAGTACGAATTGAACCTAAACAGATTTGCTAATATCTAACAATTCTAAAGATGCAAATAGATGCCAAGAATGTAATACTTACACTCTAAAAAATAGTTTGTAAATTTACCAGACGTGCGTATAGGAGCGCTAAGATAGTAGGTATGGTATAATAGTTTCCCAGATACCATGGTAACACTCCTAAACCTAATAATAAAACAGTCAAATGCAGAATTGAAGTTACCAGACTTGAATTGTAAAATTTGTAAACGTTTGCATGTTTACAAGGCGTAAGTATGGTAACTGTTCCATACTGCGTCTGGGATAATAACTTCCTAAACATTTGAGGAAGTTTTTTACAGTGTACATACGATTATTATTTTTAACTACCTCAACTTAGGAAGAATAAAAATAATTAGTATTTCAATTAAAACATATGTTTATGCTATTATTCTGCGTTTTTCTATTGGTTTGTCAAATATAATAAGAACTTAAAATGGCTGTCGGTTCTGTGCTTAAATTCGGTGGTGGTTCATTACGATAAATGTACTTAAGACCAGGACATACGTTCAATTGTCTGTTTTGTAACGTGTGTGTTTGTTTCATCGAAACAGGCCTAAGTAAAAAACCACAATCGTGTTTTTGTAGGATAACGGTTGATGTTGATTGAAACGGATAGCTACTTGCAATCGACGGTGGTATGCATGGCGCGTTAAAACTGAACTTGAAATACGAACACCGTCTTTGTAGCGGCCTTCCAGCTGCCGGGCACGACGCTGGAGGCAAAGTAAACTTTCTTGTTTTTGCAAGGCTGCCAACCTCTGGCTGCGCCGAGAGTAACACACGGATCGCTATAGGATGAGTTTACGCCGCACAGCTCAGAAAAAATAAACACAGCGCGACAGCGAACCGATGCGATCGCTATTGACGATTCGTTTAATTAAAGCGTCGACGCTGTTTGGAAAACGTTTCTGAACGAGGCTACGGCTCAAAACAGAACCGTGAAAAAACAAGTTAAACATCAACTTCCACAGGCGCAAGGGAAAGAGAAAATATGTTACTCAATGCATTGTTTACGAGCAAATTACGCGGTTATTTGGACGAGGAAATGTGTGCTTACATGTTTTACTTAAATTGTGTATACCAATCTCCTAATCTGAAATACACAACGGAAAAATAAATTGTATTTTACACTTTCACTAAAAACTTGAGAGATTCCCAAAACCTCAACTTGTGTACTGTTTTGTTATTTAATATAAAATTAGGTCAAGTGCAAAATCTGATCATTCATTGCAGATTATTGGAAGATCTTTCACTTACTTACGTATATCTTTATATATATATATATATATATATATATATATATATATATATATATATATATATATATATATATATATATATATATATATATATATAT
This sequence comes from Medauroidea extradentata, assembly GCA_003012365.1. Lineage (NCBI taxonomy): Eukaryota > Metazoa > Arthropoda > Insecta > Phasmatodea > Phasmatidae > Medauroidea > Medauroidea extradentata. The sequence goes on from PNEQ01114262.1 coordinate 40,516, forward strand.
ACACACACACATGGTTAAAGACAACACCTGGTCTGAATTTATTTTCTGTCCGACAATTTTGTTAAATTGCCTTTAATATGTGCACAAAATGGATTATTTTGGTGTAAATTGGACAACTTTCGCAGAAATAGATAAAAGTTTACACAGTTTTGCAGTTTTATGACGTGATATAAACTTCTGAATTCTTGAAGTTTAAAAATTCACTGTACATTATATATATATATATATATATATAATAATATGGGCACGGTTTTGTTTCAATAGAGAGAAAATATCAAAGAAAATAAAATTTAAGTCTTGGTAAAATTACAAAAAAACTGCTTGTTCAAAAACTGTGGTGCCTTATAATAATATTAGGACAGAAAATTAATTGTAATTTAATTTTTAAAAAAATCTCTGTAACATTTAAACCATTTGAGCTAAAAAGCATTCGTGCATACAAAAATCTTCCTTTTATGATGTAGATTAACGAAACAGTAACATAAATAAAACACGGGACTTCTAGGGGTACTAAAAAGTAAAACCAAATGAGACTTTCTGTCCTAATTAATATCTTATGAAACACCCAATTTATTTTTTTTTCTTTCAAGAATTACATTCAGTTCTCCTTTGTATTTTCTCTTTGCTGAAACGAATTGACAGCCATATTTTATTTTACTATTTTTAATTTTGTTCTTTCCTATAGTTTCGTAAGTCACACTTCTGTTTGGAAAAACATTCGAATAATAAACACTTTGTGGCTTTTATAGAACTTTTAGATACTTTTTAACTGTCAACAAATAAAATTTTAAATTTATTTATTATAATTAACAAGATTTTTAACGTATGTTTGAAATACCTTTCGGTCAGTGCGTTTTAAAATATGTTGAATTTTGCTTGTATATTTGTTGCAGAAGAGTAAATTTCTGAATTTATTTTACGTTCTGTAGTTATATTAATAGTATAGAGGTTAAACAACTTCTTCTACAATTTTACTATTGTGATGTATTATTTTGAGTAAAATAAAAACTTTGGAGTTCAATTACATAAATAACATATTCTGCGCTAAGTCATATGCTTATTCATTATCGTGAAGTATATTTCGATATATATCATGTTGACTTATTAATTTTCGGTGTAATGGAACAAATTTAGCAGAAATTTATAAAAATGTACACGGTTTTGCAGTTTTATGACATGACATAAACTTCTGAATTCTAAAAGATAAAAAGTTCATTGTACAAAACTTTGTTTCATTAAAGTCTTAGTAAAATTACAAAAAATCGCTTGCTTAAAAACTGTGCGGCTTTATCACGTTGATATCAGAACTGAAATTTTTTTGTTATTAAGTAAAATTCAAAATCTCAGCAACTTCTTAACCTTTTCAGCTTAAACTTCCATACATACCAAAATCTTCCTTTTATGACGTAGATTTACAAAACAGTAACAAATAAACAAACGAGACTTCTAAGGGTACTGAAAAGTATAACCAAAATATACATTTTAAGACCTAGTTAATATCTTATGAAACACCCAATTTATTTCGATTGCAATTTTTTCCCCAAGAATTACATTCTCCTTGGTATTTTCTCTTTGGTGAAACAAACTGACCGCCATATTTTAACCCAATTTTCTGACTAAGAAATTTTTAATTGCACAATTTTACGTCGTTTCATAAAACATTCAAAATCTGTAACTTTTGAACCATTTCAGCTACATTCATTAACGCTATACAAATATATTCCATTCCTGTGAACGCTAAAGCAGATTTAATATAATGGTCGGATAGAAAAGAGTCTAGGATTGGCAGCCCTCTAAGTGGATGTTAGGGGTGTTCTTAAAACTTTTTCTCAAACTTAAGACACACACACATGTATATTATTTGATACTGTACCAGTAAACATTGCAAGATCTAATTAAAGAAAGTCTAGAAATGGAGGAAGAAATTTGAAAAGGATAGTAAAGGGCCCGTATTAAGGTATCGGAGATCATTTCCGAAGTGGTTTTGAGAAACACCGCAAAACCGGAGAATATAATGGCCGAACCAGGATCCGAAATATGTTTTGCTTGGATGGTAGTTCAGCGTTTTACAACTTCTCCACCTTGCTCGATGCGGAGCAAAGTTTTTAATAAATTACAAAATTTAAATTACAGTAACTTTACAAATAATCCACAGACTGATCTTAACGTTTTTCAATATGATACAATGCATATTGTTCATATTATAGCTCACAATCAACCTAAAGTGTCTAGTATATCTCTTGCTCAAACACGAGGTTATATTGTGTATATTCTCAGCTCCAGAAACTTGTAAATGATCTCTAATTATTCAGTACTGTTTACTTTTTTTTTTCAAAATTAATCAAGAGACATGATTTTGCTAAATAAAAACCTTCTTATGTTATTATGCATTTTCACAGTGAACCGTGACATGGTTTAATATTGTTGTCTAAGATACATTTAAATACCTTCATTAGAAATTTCCTTCAATCCATATCCATTGATTTCTTAAGTATTCTAAGAAATTCTATTTTTGGTTTACTACTCTTTGACACCCATTTACCTAATTCACGCCCTTCTCCAAAATTATTCCGAAACATTTTATTTGTCATATTTTATTTAGAGTTTTGTTATTTTCTTAATTTTATATAACAATGTTAAGTTATAATGTCTCTTTGGACTCAATACATGTTTGTATGCGGCGAACGAAACGAAATGACAAACAAAGAGCCGGAGAAAGGGGACAAAACGACGTAAAGTTTTCTCACAACAGCCGACATACTGCTAATTTTTTTTTTTGCGAGAAAAGCTGTAGCAGAATTAAAAAATAACGAGCATCAGAGAATTCGTCATATAGAAATAATTGTCTTTATTTATAAACTTTCCTGAGAGCTTTTTTTTTTTCAGAGTGTATTTCTTACAGTGAGACATCAGTAGGTGACGCTGATATTGTGTAACCGTAACCTTCTTCTAAATGAACTCTAGGAATATGCAAGGATTAATTTATTTTGTGAGGATTTGCCACAGCAGTTCCCAGATGTAGAATAGAAAGGCTTGTGAAACACGAGCCAAATTCATTTCAGATGTCTCATGGATCAAACTTACAACTGATCAAAAACGCGTTTTTACTTTCGTATTACTATTCCTAAAAGTATCGTAACATCCTATATTGCCAAAAAAAAATGTGGCATACTTACCTTTAGTTGAAAAATATGTTTTGAATTTATATTTGGGTATATTTATTAATTACATAGCTGTTGTTGAACATGTACATACATATACTAATAATATATTTCATAACAAAAAACACAGAATTGGATTAATTTTTCGAACAATTGAAAATAAATTTTAGTGTTCAAAGAATTATTGATAATATACAATCCACAAAAAAAAGTAATCTATGAAAATGTGTTTTCTTAGTTAAAGACTAACGGCTACATTTGCATCATCATTACGAAAAAAAAATCATAACCAACACTAAACAAAAATCCTATGAAAACTGTAAAATAATATTAATTACTACTTACCAAACCATTTTACTAAACATCCTTAACTGCTATTTTCAAATAAAATGAACAGGGCAAAATTTGGTAGTAAAAATAAACTTCTCCCTATAAATAATGGAAGAATTAAAAATGTTGTGAAATCATTGAAAATACTGTTTTAGTATATGTAATTGAAGCCATGCAGATAAAGTTGTAAATAAACTTTTTCACCAAGATTTACAAGTTTTGTTTATGTGAGAACACTGTAACAATGAATGTTTTGAATATAGCTGAGCTAAGAAATAAACGTGAATCACTTATTCTAAGATGCATATCTATATTAATTAGGAAGCTGACAAAAATATATTTAAACAGTTTTTATACACCGACAGTATTTTGGTTATTGAAATTAGGTAATATTTCACTATATATTTTCAGAAAATTTTACATAGTATTTTCGGTTTTTGTACACAATGTTCTACACATAAAAACCATATTTAGATATTTAACTAAACATAAATTTTTAATATAGTAGAAAAACACTAGTATATATTAATTTTTTTTACTTAAGCATAATGAAACATACACAAATGTGAATACTTAAAAAAAAAAGCTTAAGGATAAAACTAGACAAAAAAAAGCTGGAATCAGTCTATAACTGTTTACACTCGTGAACTCTTATATACTTCGCTGAGCAAAATTGTAGAAGCAGTTGTTTAACCTTTTTACAGTAAATATAGAAATTCTGAAATTACTCTTATATGTGGTGAATTATTTTGGGAAAATACAATTTTCATAATTAAATTATATAAATAACATATTCTGTACTGAGTTATGTGCCTATTTAATATCGCGAATTTTAATTCGATGTGCATCATGCTAACTTATTAATTTTCATATTTATCTATTAGGGCCGATGTTAATGATACAACATATTTTAATACACAATGACCGAAACTTCTTTCAAACATGTTATAAAATACTTATTATTAAATATAGTAAATTAATTTGAAATTTGTATAGATTGTTATTTTCCACTGCTAAAAAGTTTCTTTAAGTTCCATAATTGACAGAAAGAGTTCATTATTCGATTACTTTTTCCAAACTGATGTGTGACTTAGGAAACTATAGGAAATAATTAAAAGCATAAAAAAAATTAAATAAAAATCTGGACCTCTTAAAGTAGTGCGACGAAACAATCTGAGGACAATTACATCCCACAAAATTTTCGTTATGCATATATTGGAAAAATAATTTTTAGCGATTTCTGTGACGTAAAAATTTCCCTGGTGAAACTAAACAAAATTGGCGTTAGAAAACTAAATATAGAATTTTTAATCTCCAGTTTGAAACAATATGGAATATATATTCCTTTCATGTGCATATTATAATATATTATCTATTGCAATATAAAAATAAAAATATCTGAGTGAACTGTGGAAGTAAAAGATTGATTTGACCTTCTTTCAAGGTATTTTACCAAACATAAGTGACAAGGAAAATATTATCTGAACATTTTTATTTTAAACCACGTATCATGTAGGCCTTCAGCCAGTTTTTCAAAGAGTCTTTTAAACACAAAAAAACCCTGGCGTAAACAACGGCACTCATTGTGCAGCAGAAGCAAAGTTTATCTGCCCCTTGTGTTTAATGTGCTCTTTGTTTCCAGAATCAATTATTATCGTTGCGTCATTGGCAGAACGAGAACACACGGGAGCCCAGTCTACTGGCACCACTGCACGCTGCCATAAGACATGACAAATAAGCCCTGAAAGGCGTAACCGCAGCAGGGGCGTGCCTCCACACTGAAGAGACAATTACTCGCGCGGGTGCCTGCAGTGATTGGATGATGCGTTATCAATGGCCCCCTGGGGGACAGCATGCAGCGGGGAAGAGGGGGAGGGGTGTGTTTGTACTTGGCGACTAGTGTTAGGGGAGGGAGTATAATGGCGGTGGTAGTAGTGGTGGGGGGTCTCATAATAGAGTGGACGAGAACACCCTTGCTCCGTCTACTAGCAGCGTGCCGGTGAAGGCAGCTACAGAGATGGTATGGGTTGGAAGGGCTTAGCAGAGCGACCTGATAATGCAGCGGGGAGACCATTTAGAGGCGCAGTTGCCGGTGACAACACTCGTGCGCACCGCATCGCGCACAATCCTCCCTGTAATGAACAACCCCCTCCCCTACACATCCTATCAGCACCAAGCTGCACCACTCCTGCGCTATGGCGCGAAGCAACCTGATATCCCATTGCCCGTGCATCCACGTCTGGCGCGCGCGGATAACTTAGCCCTTTGGACAGCCTTGATTCGGCGCCTCTCTCAGCCAACCCTATCAGTGCCAACTTTGACATCGATAACTTCCCGAGTAGTTGCCATATACGCACTAAATTGTTACTGCATTCTTATAAATAGCGGTCCCTGATTTTAGTTAAAAGTTTTTACACAACTTTGTTTAAATGTCTTATATGCACACCTACAGCCGTGCTTCTAGGTCAATGATAGGATGGTTTTAACTCGCAGAGACTCGGGTTTCGACCCGCCTATCACAGACGGATGGTTTCGCGTTGACACAGTTCCAACTGGCGCATTCATGTAAGTTACGCCTCTGCACAAAGGCAATGTCAATTTTTACGAAGCAGATCTGCAGGAGTGGACATAAGGCAAGGAAACAAAGTGGTGTAAAATTATTTTCGTGAAAATCGGGGGTTCATACGTATAACAATTCACAACGTAATATTCATAACATCAAATTCAAAAATTTCTCAGAAGACGCAGTTCACAAACTTTTTACTCAACATTGAGTTTCCTTGGCCCATTCAATCACAGTATCAAATACAGTAGACTTTGTACCAAAATATGATGTATAGTTTGAGGTATACTAAAGAATATTCAGCGTCTAGTAAACAAAGCGTAATGTTAATATGAAATACTTCATTTGCCGGTGATAGACGGACTTAGAATAATAAACATCTGCAGCTAATAACACGAAGCTCGATTTTCTTTCATCAGTGATTCAAAGGATCATGTGAACAATACTGATGCTACAGCACTGTAGGGACAACGTCTGTTAAGCATTTAATTTTTGTTAATAAGGATTTACAGAAGACGTAACGTGTCAAATGTTTTGTAAATCCTCCTTAACAAATGTTAAATGCTTAAACGAGGTTTGTGTAACCGAGCCTTTGAGTCGCAGAATGGTTCAAATTTAAGTTGAATTTTATAGTAAAATTATAAAGTTCATAAGAAAAGGGATTACACAATTTTTGCTCTTATTAGCAACGGAAAAGTTTTACGTCAAAATAAATCTTCCCGAATGCTTATAGAAAGAAATGTTTGTTTATTCTTGATTAGAAATGTTATATCTATTACCCTGAATTTAAAAAAAAAAAGATAAAAAAGTTCATGAAATAGTTATTAACATTGGAAATTTATTAATCCAATATTGTTTTCGTCTCACTATTTCGTGCAGGCAGTAAACTAACAAGCAATTAATGCAATTGAGCTTCAATTAAAATTACTACGCGTAGTCGTTGATAAAAGCCTTAACAAATACCATACCTTATTTTAATCACAGTCTGCTCAGTACATTTTATATCATATCAATTAGAAAGTTCACTAAATAAAACTGCAGCTGATAAGAAATTAAAACATTTATTGTAATAATTACATTCACATTTTAAAAAATGAAATACGTAAAATTATGTACTTGAAGACCTGCTTTATATTACATAGGTGATATTTTGGTTAAGAGAGTGGGGTGGTGTGCAAGTTATGATTGAAACTTATGGTCTTCCAAAAAATACTTCTTGAAACTTCATATCTGGAAATTTGGCAAGTTGGCTCTTCCGAATTATACACCGGATATTCGAATTCCGGGATGTTCATAAATGTTTCTTCCACCCTTACTTGATCTCACAGGGGGTAGATGTTTGTAGATGTTCACAACTTGGATCCAAAAAATTCGCAAATCTATTTTATACTTATTAACACTAAAAAAATATTTAAAAAATTCTATTTTTACTGTTTGATCGCAGGTTACGGTTGAATGCTGCGAGTCATACATGGACAAGATTATTTTATATCCGGTTACTTTTATTGATAAGTTAGTTAGTGGCGACAAGCTTAGGCTATAGGTTATCGAGATCGAGGAATCTATGTGTTTACTTATAGCAAAGAAACATTGATTTCAGTGATAAACGTAGCACAATTTATAATTGTTTGATAGTTTTAAAAAGTCATAAAATTTATAGAATAATTATATGAATTTCTTTCAAATAACATTTGATAGTGTTTCATTGATATTAATTAATTTTTGGCTGAATTGTTTTAAAAAATCAAGGAAATTTTACTTACATTTTTGTCTTTGTATACTGGTTACCTTGTCATATAAACATTTGTTAATCATTTATACGAACAGTCTGAGAATATGTATTGTAAGTTTAATTTTTTTGCAGAAATTTTATCAACTACTCGACCTGAATGTAAGCAGAAGCAAATTAAAATGTGATTTTATCTTATTTGTCTTTTTTATGTTATAAATAGAGATGATGACATGCTGTGAAAATGTCTTGTGCCAACATATCCTTGAAAACGCTGTAGTCTCTTGCAACATATATGATTGGGTGATGTACGTCTGAAATAACGTAGCTGTCTGCAGACCAATCACAGGCATCAAATATTAAAATAGTAGGCTTCTTATTGGTTCAGTGAAACAGGGCAACAGCGCCATGTACAAGCGAAGGCCAGTAATCTTCTGATAAGCTGAACGTGTGTTGAAACCCAGCAAACAGCCAAGTTTTCCCGCGATAAACCATCATTTCTGCTAATTATAAGCATGGACAAACTTACTTAACCAATACATATTTTTATACGCGTTATTTCAAACGAAATACTGAGGTGTATTAACTAAACTGATCTGATATTACAACTGAAAAATATTATTGATTGTCATGTTTTTCATCTCGGGCTCACGGCAGTTGCCGGAACTTACGTGAATCCACTACTACCTTTTCTCATTTCGAACAACTCCCCAAATCCGCCAGCACAAAGGAAGTTGGTGTTACATTTGTTCCAGCACCTTAACGAGTCGGCAAATATTCACCAGTCGATGCTCTGCGGGCAAACCGAAAACTGTTTGCGCGCGCGCGCCACCGGCACTAGCTTGAATTAGGAGGAAATCCCCGCGTTTAATTATGTACGGCTTCCGGCAGGCTGAAAACGGTTGGAGAGGGGAACGTGAAAGAAAGCGCGGGGAAAGGGGGTAGGCTTGTCTGCCGCTTCGCGCTTGCAACGCCATTGGAAACGTTTGAAATGTTTGCCTAGTTAGCGTTCTGTGGAATGAGGGGGATTCCGGAAATGTTAGTAGAGGGAGACAGGAGCTTCGCACGCACTCGCATCCCTGTGTACACAAGTATTAACGCTCTTCTGCACCCGCTGCATTAAGTGTGAACAATAACCATCTCGTTTCCTGTAGGTGGCATTTGCATACACAGAGAGAACTGGCCACTATTACGTTAATGTGTTATATGTGTAATATTAAATTACAGAATAATTAATCACACATTTTGGGAACCTGCCTGCACCACACATAGCTAACAAAATTTACTAAAATAAATTAATTTTAGTGACAGGCTGTCGTTGGCCATTGTTTGTTATTTAAATTAGTGGTAGTAAAAATGTATTAAATTCAATATAAAATAACTTCATATATAATAATTAGAGCCACGATTTTATGGCGTAAAGATTTTTGCAACATTTGGTTTCGATGCGTCATGTGCACAACTGCAGCTCTGCTACATCGACTGTGGTTGGATTATTTTACTCTCACTTGCTTGGCAAATTATAGACGTACAGACTCACAATAATCTTATTCTGATTGGTGGAATCAAATGAGAAACGTGTCTGAACAAAGACACGCTGCCAATAACCTTGAAACAGAACTGCCGATGTGCATGTGAGTCACTGAAACAAAGTGGGGCAAAAATCTTTTCGCGACAAAATCGTGGCCCTAATAATAATTATGAAAAATATATATGATATATTGTTTAACATTTTAATAGTAAATTGTGTGATTGAGGGCAGTATTTTCTTTTAACAAGTATCAAGAATGCTCAGTATTTTTCTCTGCAAATGAAAGACGTGCTTCTACTCAATAGTTAAAATTGTACCACACATTTCTATGTTTACTGCAGCAATTCTTATTCTTATATGATTTCGAAGTTGAACATTGTTTTAAGACGTGCCACCATGTGAACGGATACTTTCACATACCTCCACAGGAAGAAATATATTTTGAGATCAGGAGATCTTTGTGGCCAGAGCTGTAGTCTTAACTCAGCAAGACTTTGAAAGAATTTCAATCGGTACGAAAACAAGATGAGTAAGATTACTTGGTCTTGTTAAGTTCCTTTTTCATACCGCACTATCTTGCTGCATAGTTAAATTAGCTAAGTCGAAGGGGAACTGTGCGTCATGAAACATTTGCAAATATGATATTCTCTAGGAATGCCTCTAAAAAAGATCGATCTATCATCCTTAACCCTGAATAATTAGTTCAGAGCACATTCAAATACTTCACAGCCATCAAGTTTTCTAAATAAGTGTGTAGAGCTAAAATTATAGGACCGACTACAGTGAACCGGTAAATTATATTAATAAATGTAATGTTAATATCGTTAGTGAATATGGAAATGACTATACCTTTAATACAGTGGGCAAGTTACATATTTGTCGGTACATAGGTTGAGTTATATATAGATAGGAGTTGGAAGACATGATGCAGGAAATATACAAATGTACCTTAACCAATATAATGTTTAGCTGTTTACAACCACATGTGGATGTTACATAATATGCATGTTGGTTAACTCCAATGAGTGTGGTATTTAATAAATTGAAAGTCATGTTTAATAAATGTTATTAGAACCCAAAGAAAACACGGTAGCTGTATTTATCTTTTAGTTAAAATATCACAACCATTTTTATTCTTAGAATCCATTAACATAATTTAGCACACGTGTATAAAAAATATGTTGCCTTATGTAGGTTATCAAACAACCAATTTTATTAGTTGGTAAATAAATAATAATCATTCACAATGGTTTGCATCAATGTTGCTACTTTGTGTTCATAACAGTTTACTGAACACGAGTGGTTCTTGAATTTGTAATAAAAATCTTGAGATAGGGCGTGCAGTTCAAAAATGCATCCTGAAAGGAAACAATGTGGCAGTTAATGGTATAATATTTTTTTGGATATTTGTAGCAGTCCGTGCTTCCTGCTTTATGTCCCTTCATTCAAAGCATCTCTCATAAATAATCAAATAAATATTAATTTATTTCGTAGACGAGCATTTAGAGTACATGTATAAATACGGCATTCCTTTGTACAGTTTAGAGCCCTTAAGAAATTTTACTTTATATTTTGGAGAAAGGTGTTTTGAATGCTCGTCTTTCATAAAGATTTTTTACCCTCTACAATAATACATTGTTAGTATTGACTATATAATACATTTTACTTGTTTAAACTGTTTAATTAATTTTATTTGTAATGAACTCTTATATCCTACAAGAACTGTGAAACACGCCAATATTGCTGTTCAAAATTATTTACTTAATAACTTTCTAAATATTTCGTTCTTCCACTGATGATTCGTAGAAGCACTTGTACCATTAAAACATTTGCATCGAATTAGTAGCTAATTTATAGTGTATCAAAATGTCAATAAACAACTAAATACCAACTAGTATCTGCTATACAGTAATATGGAGCATCATTTACAGTGGGGTCAAATGTGAACAGAAAATCCGTTTCATCAACAACCCTAGTAGTAGATACCGTGACAAAAACCGTTAAATTAATTTTATTTTATATTGAGAACCCTGTCACTATGGTATAATTGAATACTAGTATTCATAAGGAATGATTTTTTGATATCTTGTATAGTCGGAGTGATTTAGGTTTTCAATGGTTTTCCGAAAAATAAAACAAGCAAGTAATTTAGTAGTTTCTTTATGAAGACCATGACTGCACCCCCCCCCCTTTTTTCTATTTATTTTTTTCTCACGCACTTTATTGCATCTTAAATGAAAATTAACTTGACGTTGACGTGAGGTTAACCAATACTGCTTATTAAATACGTGTATTCAATTTTGACAAATATTTTATTAACACCTTACATGTACAAAATATTGCAAAAAGATTCTTTATTAAACAGGCGGCAAAGTTACTTTAGCAGATTGCTGATGTAGTGCGACTTGTAAATGGGCTACCGTATAAATATTAATATTATTGGCCATTTGAAGTACAAACTGCACTCAAACAGTGAAAACTAACAAGTTTGTTTTAAATGTGCATTTCGTCGTTAGATAGAAATGAACATAACATATATTTTGGACATACGCCATTGCGGGCGAATGTTGCGGCCCCATTGCAAGATTTCTTCTTTTTCTTTCTTTCATATTTCCTGCAATACGGCAACATTCTACCGCAATGGCGTATGTCCGAAAAAAAACTTTTATGTCCATAATACGAACCCATTACAAGAATCGTTCAAAGATGACGTAAATACAATACTACGTCATCCAAGAGCGGATTGTATACGTTCGCAATGTGAATATTTGTTTAACACGTTACTGTACAACACCATCGTGAGCAGCGGGAAGCGATTGGGTACCTGAATGGCAAACCATACTATCTCCAAAATGTAAGAACTAGGAAAAAATAATTTTTTTTTTACTGTGCGCATTAATTTCTATCTGAAATATGACACTAAATGATACTAACCGGAGTAAAGTTATTGTATTTTAATAAGTAACGTATTTAAGTTAGATATATATATATATATATATATATATATATATATATATGCACACGAAACAGATATTACTTTTCATTACTATTTCATTCATTTTGGAGTTAGCATGGTTTCGAATTCAGGTCCGTGATTGCATCTTTGATTACGTGAGAAAATTACAGTTAATATTGAACTTCTTGAATAATCTGCTCAGTTATAACTGCCCAGTTGGTCGATCAGAATTATGATTAATTAGTAAATTACTTGAATTGAGTACCGAAAATAAATATAAGTTTTTAAAATAGTTACAATGTATTCACAGATATTACTACAGTTACTTGAACTAAAAAAAAGGATAGCATTTATTACATAGATTGGTCTATGTATTGAAAGAAAACCAATATGTATGTACTTGAAATTGTTGTGGAGAATAGCTTTTTGAATTATAAAAAACAAATGGAACCCAGTGATGAATTTAGCAAATATATATTTAATGACATTTAATGGTTATTTTAACTTACACAGCAATGACTTTCCCTCATTTTCAAAAACAACAAAATCTTCATCAGAAATGTTGATATCTTTATAGTTTGAATTGTTAAATGCGATTGATTTAATTATTTTATTATACACTACATTTGCATTTTAGTGTGTATATTTATTTGATACCGATATATATTTTATTTACTGTTATATATGAGGTGCACCGTAAAGTTAAAAAAATTGTTTTATTTTAACTCTGTTTTTCAGCAGTGTTCACAAGCGCGCAAGTAAAATTTTGTTACATATATATTTGATTATGTAATAATTTAATCTTAAAAACGCTTTGTTTCTTGACATGATTATTTAAAGCAAAATTTTCTCTCGAATTTTTAATAAAAATTTAGAGTAACGAACTTAACTGTTATAAACTGTTACAAATATATTGGTACTCTCTGTACTTCTATTTAAAGTTCTGGATCTAATAAATAGGTTCTCTTTGCTCGTTTATATAAGTACCAACACATAAATCACATACGGAGAACTTAGGCGACGCACGTGAATCATGAAGGAGCACTGGACGCATAGGTAATTGGTTATTGTGTACAGCTCCGTTATAATGCTCCTTTATAGCAATACTTTTACAAGCGAATAAATGGTTTCCTTTTGATTTGATTACTCAAGTAAATAAATCTGTTTGTATTGTTACTTTTAGTGATCTCTTAAAAATTACATTTGTCACGCACAGTAGCCGAGAATACTCGTCATATTTATTCATGTCATTATTGTGTAGATGTATTCAAAATACGTTAGTGTACGTATACAATGATTAAATTTGATTTATAAGTCAGTTTTTTATTATTATGATTTTTCCAAATTTAAAACTGGTATTTTTTAAAATGTTTTATTTATTAGTTTATATTATTTATCCTCTTAAGTGGCGATTCCTTGTTAAATTATAAATTATTTGCCCATTTTCATATTTAAAAATTTCAATTTTTAATTAAATAATTTTTTTTGCATATTTATGGTATATTACCTTTTTGTGATTTTTCCTTCCTATTTCAAGTAAGCATGTTTATATCCTAATTAGGTATTTTTTATATATTTAATGTTTATTTGCTGTTCATAATATACTTACTTCGTTATTTATATATTTCCTTACGTGTAAGCAATAAAGTAGTATTTTATGTCTACGATATCCTTTGATTATTATATTGTTCCCTCCAATACAGTTTCTACCATCAAACGTAAAAAACTAGTGGTCCTTATTCTCCAGCCACTATATTTCGGATGTGTGCTATAGATGTATTCTGAGGATACACCGTATTTCTCTGCCTCTCTCTGTGTCGCTCTCTGTGTGTTGTTTTTCTCGCGGCAGATTATGGCTGTCCCTGGGGGGAGGCTCTGCGGCTCACTTAATTCCCTCGTAATTCTGCGCGACCATCTGCGACCTGGCCGCGGCACACACAGACTTTATGTCCGCGCACCGCACACGCCCCTAACTGTTTACCCGCGCCCGCCTCTTTATGTCTCGTGTTCTGGCCACTCGCACACTCTCCGAGGCCACGAGCGCACCTGAGCCCAGCTGCCCAGCCACACGTCGCTTCGTTCATTTCACACTGCACGCTCTCATATCAACCGGTACCTGCGATCCACCTATGCGATACACCGATATGTTTTCATGTAAGTTAAAAATACAAGTTTATTCCCGTTGAATTATGTTGTTCGGGATGAAGCGAGCAGCACTTCTGAAATCCCATTTACATTTTTGCTTCGAAATAACGTATAGTTTCCTGCCACTTTATAATGTCAACTAATTGCCCTAAGTAAGAATCGAAGAGTATCTTATATATTATATTTAGAGATGGTGAAATTTCGCGAATTCTATGACCTGCATGCTAGAATCAAATATCCTATACATACTCAAGCCCCGTCTATTCGTTCGTTGTCTGCTGTCTGAATGAGTAGCAGCCAGTGGACAAATAGTCGGTGCTTGAGTAAGCATAGGATATTTGATTCTAGCATGCAGGTCACTGAATTCGCGAAATTTCACTGTCTCTAATTATATTGTAATTTAAAGTTAACGCCTAATGCCCGGTACACACCATCCATAAAACAGTACAGAATTTTGTACCTAATTCTGTGCAAACAGCACTGCGACAGTGTGTACCGCAACTGCGCTGGTACCAGACAGAATGCCATACCTAATTTCACAGTTAGAGCCAGTCATATTTATCATCGTAGTGTACGATCACACGCATACGCAATGCACATTTTCAACCACGGCGCATGCGAAATATACAAGCAAGTTTGCCAATGTGATTTTATAGAAATAAAAGTATAATTTCCTGCTAAACAATAGCTGTTGGAGTTATTGAAACCTAAAAATAAATGATAGTGTAACTTATTTGGGAATCACATGCGTGTCTTGTTTATGGAAGACTTTTCGGGAATTCTAAATTTGTGCTTCGTGGATAGAAACCACGATTTATCGCGAAAAGAATTCTGCAACAGTTTATGAAACTATGCTTCATGGTTATTGGCAGAATGAATTATTGCTAGGGCCACGATTTTGTCGCGAAAGCATTTTTGCCCCACTTTGTTTCAGCGTCTCTCGTGCACATCGGCAGCTATGATTCATGGTTATTGGCAGCGTGTCTTTGTTCTGACACATTCCTCATTTGACTGCACCAATCAGAATACGATTATTGTGACTCCTTACGTCTGTAATTTGCCAAGGCAAGTGAGAGTAAAATTATCCAATTACGGGCGATGTAGCAGACCTGTAGACGTTCACATGACGCTTCGAAACCAAATGTTGCAAAAATCTTTTCGCCATAAAAACCTGGCTCTAATTATTGCACAGATGTGGCTCATTTGACTGTGCCAACAGGAACAAGGTTACTGCGACAACAGGTCTGTGTTTGGCGGATAGAATCCTAGACGCTGAGAATTATAAACAGCCAATCACTGACCATGAAGAAAGGCTGTATATGTGCACATAAGGCATTGAAACAAATTGTTGTAGAATTCTTTCCGCGAAAAATCATGGGCTCTGTTTATGGATTACACCTACCAACATCACAAACATATTTTTCTTCCTTATGTACTGAAAGTTGTTAGTAAACAGTGATAGTGTGTACGCAACATATAAGTTTTGCTATATAATTCTGATATAAAATCGCTGTCGATATTCATAAACAGAAATAAGTAAGTAATTGAGTATAACATTTAAGGACTGTGTGTACCGGGATTAAGGTCAAAATAAATGTTATTTAAAAAATTCTCAATTTTTCGCGAACAATGTATAATAGAATATTATAAATATCACGACAACATTTTTGTAGTTAATGATGTTCTGTATGCACTAATGTACAAACAAAATAAGTTCGCTCTACAATGAAGACTACTATGTAATAAAAAGAAACATATTTTATTATTATATTAAACACAAACTATTAACTGAAACACCAGATTTTTGGGAGACTATACTTTTAACAAATTGTTATATTTCAAAACCTCCTAAAGTCATATACACTTGAGATTCTGGAAGATTACGGTTCTTACGTACCTTGGAGTTCGACCTGCAGACTGATAGCTCTGTTTTTCGAAGTCGACACACAAAAATACCTGGCCAATAACCAAATTCTGTGATTTTTTTTTTTTTCGAAAATAATTTTGTACCAACTTGTTTCTGAGTCTGACTTGCACATCTGCAGCTCTACTTCGTTGCATTTGGACGTGCGTCTTTGAGCAGAGTTGTCGATTATCTGACTGAACAAGTGAGAAACAAGTTACTGTTACATAATTAGTCTGTGTGGTTTGCGGGTAAAGGCCTACAACGCTGAGAGTTTCAGCATCCAATAACTGACCTTAAGCATTCTAAATCTGAATTAGTGATTATTCACTGATTCACGCAAATTGAATTCGTGAGATACGACTGTGAAATCGGTGACTATACTGTTTTCTCAAGCAGCAGGTGATAGCTCATATGTAGAGACGCTGGAAAATCGCGAAAATATGTAGCATAGTCTCCAATAAACTGTAGTATCTAAATCGTGACGAGTGTGAACAGTTTTCTGGCAAACCACATAGGTTCTGTGCTATAACTGTTCAGTTATAATTGGGTCTGTTGAAGAGGCACACGGTGCTTCATATAAACTATAGCCAATATAGGTGCAAAACCTTCAGTGTTGTACATAGTATGTTGGAGTCTAGCGAACAATCAACTTTTCCCGCGATTTACCAGTGTCTCTACTCATATGTAATTAACTATACATGTATTTGTCAAGTATATTCTGCAGCTTTATAACTAAACACTTATTTTACACAACTGAAAATAAAATCTACGGTTTTATAAATGGCATTAAATTATACTAAATTAAATATAATTAAACTTCAAACTCTTGGTTAGAAGATCACATTTAGGTTAGGATTCTATTTTCAAACTGAGATGTTCCAATCGGATATCTTAGTACTCTTACTTCACGTAAGTTGAGTATATTATTTGCCAGGTAAACGGCGATATTTGTACCAAAAATTATATGAGATTTATTTGTAAATATCATGGAATGGATGTGAATAATTCTTAGTGACCCGTAAATTTTGAGAATGTGTCTAATGAAAAATTAAATTTTAAGTGACGCACATGTATATTTTTACTACAAAACTATTGATCTAAATATAAGTTCTATAGTTTATTACCGATGTCATTTGTTAAAAGTTTATAATTAAAATACATAGATATTAATACCAATGGTATATAGTTTTAAGAATATATAATGGAACTTGAAAATACAGTAAAATTATAAAATTAAAAGATGTGAATGACTTAAACGCATGCACTATATATATACATATATATATATATATATATATATATATATATATATATATATATATATATATATATATATATATACACTATATTTCAATAATCTGTATACTTGTTGAAATACAAAGCCATTTAAATTCCAAAAATTTTATAAAATTATGAAAAATTTTAATATTTTTAAATAGTATATAGGAGTGTGGTTTACACGCTGAATTTATTTATTTGTTTTATTCAATATTTAAGCGTCTATTGTCTGTATATAAAGATTAAAAAATATATGTAATAAATTATGAATACCTTTGAATTATATTTATAATCTTTGAAATTTTACAATTTCTAGAAACGCACGAAAGTCATATATAAAAGAAATATAAGTAATTAAACTTTAAGAACGATGTATTCGCAAAGCGTGCCAGCTATTCGTGCACCTTGTAAGGGGAAAAAAAATTAAATGAAATTCTTAACGAACTGCCAAGAACGTGTGGTCGAGGTTTCATGCGCACGGAAAACGTGTTTATTTGAGGAAAGCAATTTTCGTGGAGAGAAGAAATTCCGCGATGTTTACGCACGCAATCTACAGCTTGGCAAAGGAAAGTTTTTTCAAGGTGAACCCCAACTAAGTTGGCGGTATGGGGTCGGAATATGTTACACACGTACGTATGTGTATGTGTGTATGTATGTATGTATGTATATATATATATAATATACATATATATAGATGCGTGTGTGTATGGTGAACACAAGGCATGTTTCTGGTATGGGGTAAGTATATTTTAAACCTATATATATATATATATATATATATATATATATATATATATATATATATATATATATATATATATATATATATGTGTGTGTGTGTGTGTGTGTGTTGGTGTGTGTGTGTGTGTGTTAATGAAATGCAATGTTTACTTAATGAGCGTCATGCCTAACACATTTTTTAAACAAAAAAATTAATCGTTATTATGAATACCCAATTTTCTCGGAAATGTTTTTGCAGCAGTTTGTTTCAAGAGAAACAGTTATGTTCGTTGTTATTGACTGCATATCTTTATACGAAGACTAATCTCATTTCATTGTGTGGATCTCAAAAATGGCTCTGAGGCACCACACGCCCGTGATGTGCCGGTAGAAACACAATATGCTGAGAGTTATTAACAACAAATCACTGACCTTGAAGCAGATATGCGTATGTGCATGTAAGGCATTCAAACAAATCGGTGCAAACATAATATCGCAAAAAACAGATGTATCTAAGCATTGTAAATGTTACTACTGTTACCGTTAAGAAGAGCCAGGCAGTTTCCACCTATATTTCAGGCGAAGATAGAATGTTGTAAGTTTAGGCTTGTGTACTATAGCTATTTCGAACATGAATTATGCTTTGAAAAGAAAATTTCTTAGAAATTAAGACGAATAATTAATCCGGAGTAAAACTAAGAGAAAATCAAATTTAACCTAGTATGTTGTATAACTGGCTGTTTCCTCTTACTATAGAGTCTGTTTAATTTAATAATTTCATTTCTTGACAGTTCTCAAGCGTATCATATGTACTAATTTCTGCAGGAAAATACTTTTTATTTTGATAAACTGCTCAGTTTGTGTGACATCGGAGTGTCTTTATGCAGAAATCTCGTCTGGCAGAGGATAATACAGATTATTTAATTTCAACAGCTGTAAAATGAAATGTCAACACAGCTGTCAAAATGTGGAATTCTTATGTGAAACAGACTATAGTATAGATTTTTTAACTTGGAATGGAAAAGTCCGAATTCCCAGTGTTTGAAACAGAGTTTCCGAAACTCGACCTTATATACGTGAGGAGTAGCTGAAAATAGGCTGAGACGAAGAGCAGGGATATCCACAGATGGGGCTACGTTATACGAGAGGAAGTCAAGTGTGACAGTGGCGAAGTTGAGACTGTTAAACACGTGCTACATTATCGACTTTATCCATCCTCTGGCACGACTTTGCACATCCTCCTGCACAGAGGGTGACCAGCACCACGCCTCGGGAAATGCGGTGAAATGTTGCCAAGTTTTGGTAAAACAATATGTAGAGGCCCGGAAATTTCGCGGGTTCAACGCCCAGCAGGCTAGACTCCACAGTCCTGTGTGCACTGTCCTCAGCTATATTTGTTCATTGGCTGCTGCTCCAGTGAGTGAGCATTTGAACATTTTACGATGTAGCGCAGGAGTCCGTGAGCGTTTTTACGCATGTCCGCCATTGGTTCGGAGTCCTCAAGGTCACGTCTAACAAACAATGACCCGATCGAAATAGTTTCCAAGATGTACATGACTTAGAAATCCAACCTCTCCTCAGTTAAATCCGCGAAGTTTCCGGGGCTCTAACAATATGTAATGTTACTTTAACGATGCGCTAGTTTTTCTATATCATCTGTAAATAAATTTCTCACTTGCTACTGGACCACGTTGTCATAGTGTCCCTCAGATCGTAATTTCTGTTGAAGTGTCGTCTTAACAGCCACGTTATTTAATGTCGTGAAGGCGTGGAAGCCACACTGTTCCAAACTGGGCCATAACGTGGGTGACTAAACGTTTGCCATTGTAAGCTTGCAAACAGTTTCTGTGGATCTCATGAAGAAACGTAATTACAATCACAACATTTGATATACTTTGTATGCGTTACACGGCCAAAATTTTAACTGAACAAGGTTGAATAAGCAGGCTCCAACATTTCTTTGCAGAGGACATCGACAATTTTTTGCACCGATATAAAGTGTCTCAATTTGCGTGGGGTTTATGTTTAAACTTAGTTGGAAAATTTACGTACCTTTTGACATTAAAAGTATTTTACTGTTTATTCCAGTTTTACTTCTTACAGCCTAATTGAAGTTGGAAAAAATCGCTTGGGTTTATATATATATATATATATATATATATATAAACGAAAGCTGACTTATTGACTGACTGACTGACTGACATATCAAACTGCAGCCCAAACCACTGGACCTAGAATCATGAAATTTTTTGTGGGGGTTCCCTTCAGGTCGTAGGCGAGCACTAAGAAGGGATTTTTCGAAATTCGACCTCTAAGGGGGTGAAAAGGGGTGAAATGTGTTTACGAAGAAACGTCGATACAGCTCGAACCCGACGGCCTATCGTCTTGATTTTTACTTTAATAGGAAACTCGTACGATATCTATCGAACCCTTCGGGATAGAGAGTAGATATTCACTCCAAAATATTGCTTACGTAAATAACCAAAAAGAAGTTTTAGGTATTTTTGCAATTCAACCTCCAGGCAGTAAAAAGGGGCAAAATGTGTTTTTAATGAATCGGCTATATCTTTGAAACACAATTGGCTATCGTCGTGATTTTATCTTTAATTGGTTACTTTTACAAATGACTATGGCAGCACTCAAAGACGTTTCGAAATTCTTTATTTAAAGGTGTGAAAATACGTGAAATGTGTTTTCGATTATCCTTCCATATCTATCGAATCAATCGAGATATCTAAGTTCTCTTTGCATTAAATTGGTGCTTTTGTAAATATCCCCAGTATCATTTAAAATATATTTTCAGAATTCAGCCCTAAACTGGTTAAAAAAGGGGTAATATGAGTTTTCGACTCACATTATATATATATATAAAATATCGATCACATATTTTTTTATATAGCGACGTGATTTTTGTTTAGGATTGATGCTTACTCAAATACCTAAAAAGTAATTTCAGGAATTTTTGAAATTCGCCACCTAAGGACGTGAAAAGGGGGGAAAAGTGGTGAAAAGTGTTTTCAATTAATCGTCGATACATCTTGAACCCAACGGGCTAATGTTGTGTTTTTTACGTTCACTAGATACCAATAAAGTATTCTAAAACGTGATTCAAGGGTTTTTCGAAATTTACTCTCTTAAGTGGTGAAAAGACCTTGAACGTGTTTTAGATAAATCCTCGATATCTATCGAACACGTCGAGATATACAAATTAACTTTTGCTTCAGGATGATGATTACAGAAATTATCGCAAAACGGTTTTCAGATTTTTTGAAATTCAATTTCTCAATACTGTGCAGGGGTGATGTGTGTTTTTTTAGTGAATGATCGATTTTGATTCGACTGAACGGGCTAGCGATGTGATTTACACTTCAGTTGGATACTCATACAAATGTCTAAGATGTACATTAAAAATATTTCGAAATTCGACACTCAAAAGGGTGAAAAAGCACAAAATTTGTTTTCCATCAACCCACGATATCTGTCTAACAAGTAGCGATATTGAGGTGTTGTTCGCGTCAGAGTGATGCTTACGTAAATATTTAAAACAAATATGTATGTAATTTTTTTTATTTATAAAAAACGTGATTATTAAGAATAAAACGTAGTTGGTCAATATTCAAGGCAGACAATCCGAAAAGCAGGAACGAGCAGCGAGAAACCTCCTATACAGTAGTTTCACTCTACAGTAACCTATCGAGACGTGGTGTTGTACAACTTCTACGAGCCCAGGACACAGATATATATATATATATATATATTTTTTTTTTTTTAATAAATAATATTTTCATGAATTATTTCGACTTTACGTGACCCAGTTGTTTGTTACTCAGGTTTAAATTCCGGGAGGATCTGGGCTCGAATTCCGTTAAAAGCTGCGTGCGAACGTTCAATTCTGACACACAAAAACTACAAGGCAGATGGAATTAGTGCAATTTACATGTAGTCTTTAAAAGGGGTAAAATTGCAGTTCGCTTTCCACTTAGGTTCCTCTACAATATCAGCTGACATATCGTCGGTATACTGCCAAAAGTGATTCAGTCATAAATGCTATTTCGTTTAAAAACAGTATTAAATATTAACAAACATTTGGTATTTTACTATACTGTGACACAACAGTACGAAACGACGAATAGACTTTAAACTTGGGCAATTGTTCGTGATCAACATATATACGTATTCCTAGCATTTTTATAATTTTATCTCATTTTGACTTTGTCACTTTTGGCAGTAAACCGACGATATATCATCTCACTAATATCAGGTTTGGGGCACAAAATACGTTTCCGCGAAACCTTTACCTACTGAAACTTTGTAATGTCAATAAAGTTAAAGTGAATATTTTGAAAATATATAATTGAGGGCACCGTCACCAATGGTTGTGCACAGGGTAAACAGATGTTTTTCATTCGATTAACCTCTTACCTTAGATGTCTGTAACTACCCCACAACGTCAAATAGGCAGGGCTAGAAATAAGGCCCAGGCGAAGTCGCTGTTAGTGGCAGGGACAAACTTAAGACTGCTTATGGCGTGGACAGCTATAGCTATTCATCCTGCTGCAGAATTAGTTCAACTAGCCGCTTGGACATTCTAACACTTGATGACTGAAGTACCAATCTTGTGTACAAAGAGGTTTTTCAATTAAAGTAAATATTATCAGTTACGAATAATACTCGCGAGCAAAGCCGTAGGGGACTGCTAGTGTATATATATATATATATATATATATATATATATATATATATATATATATATATATATATATATATATATATATATATATGTGTGTGTGTGTATATATATATACATACACACACATAAACATACACATGTGTGTGTTTGTGTATGAATACATTATGTCCAGAAACAAACCGCAATAAGCACACCACATGAATCCTGGATTGAAGCATAAAACAAAAAGTAAGCAACGAAATGTTCTATGGCGACACTTACCACTTACGTGCTCAAGAAAGTCCACTCTTCCGCTCCTCGTCCAGGTTACATTTTGTGAATATTATGTCACGCAAACGTAAATTCATGTATGGACTGCTCGTGATTTCAACCCGCAGCCATAATATGCACGGTCAGAACAGCCACATTGTTGACGTAAAAATAACGTCGTTCATAATTGAGGAGTTAACATTCATAAGAGGTTAAGTGCCAAAAGGTAAGTTCCTAGATAATTACGAAAACAGTATATTGCAACAAACAAATGAACAAGAAATTATCCTAATGCGTTCGCATAATTTTTACAATAGGAAATTAGTAAATAGGAGCAATCTAATAGTAATTAATACTAAATACTTATGAATAGAGACCTGAAAAATTCGCGTTTTATTTTGGCCCCAAGCTACAATCCCAGCAACTGTACGTTCGTGCCAGTTTCGCAATTGTCACGTGACATATTTGACACTTGCTGTAAGTGGCTCAGCCAATAGTACAGAAGCAACTAAATACAGGCTCATATCACTGCGTCACCGAGCAGCCAGTGAGCAGATAATGTCTGCTTGAATACACACATGTTCTTGGAGGCTAGCCTACATGTAATTGAACCCGGGACATTTTCCCGTCTCTACTTGTGAACATCAATATATATTTTTCAATGAATTAGAATGCGTTTATATTACTCCTACCATCTAATTGTGTTGGTGTACGGGGCGCATGGGAGATAGGATATAGCACTTTAGGTATGTCTTCGACCTAATGTTTTGGCACATTTTTATGTACCTAACTCATTTTCGTCTAAAATGGTACATAGCCCCTTTTGAAAGTCAGGTCCTCAATTTTGCACCTACGATTTCCGCCTGTAATTTATCCTAGAATTTGTTGGGTGTGTTTGTTTCTGGACACACTGTTTATACATGGATAAACACGTTCTGTGTTCCAAACAGTTTTCAGCGTGGCAGGCTTATAAGTAGAGGTACGTCAATTTCGCGGATTCATCTGGTAGCAGCCTAGACTTGTCAGTCCTATACACCCACTGGCCACAATCGATTATATATTGGCTTATAACCGTTCAAGCCGGTAGCAAGCGATAGCACTTCGCATTATTTCCTTGTTTACTACTGGCTTGCAGTAGTCAAACGCGTTTCGTAACAGCCGCCAGCAAGTCACACATGACAGTAAAGTATACATAATAGGCGTTCAAGCTGACCTGGAATGTATCTGCAAAATTTACGTACCTCTACTTATAAGGTTATGGAAGAGAGAGGAATGACAGAGCATCATGTTCTAGATATAAGGTGCATAAGTAGTGACTGACCTGTATACTTGACCCAGGTTGTAGTGTGCATTCACGTGGTTGGGCGAGTATCTTATGGCGGCGAGGAAGTGAGACTCTGCGTCCTCTGTACTTGTCATTAGTGTGCCCAGGTTGTTGTGTGCACTGGCATATGTCGGCCACAATCTGCAACACAACACCACACACCCTGTAGAACATCTCTGCTCTCTTACACAACACGTATATTATATAATGAGGATACTTGGATAACAAGTGTATATATATATATATATATATATATATATATATATATATTACGAGGAGGATACCGGAGCCTGGGTATTGTACGCCGGAAGCAGACTTACCTTAGGTCGTTTGGGATAAAGTGAACACTAAAAATTTAAGCGTTGGAAAATATCACGACCAGCTACTGCATAGAAAGACCAGTTTACACCGAAAAAATAACAGTAACGATGTTACTCACAAAATTTTAGTTACACAATTTTATACACAAATTCTAAGCTTTGGTACGTTATTTTATAGAGATGTTGATAGGAAATGTGTTATTAACATTGCTGAAAACACCAATGTTACCATAAAAGTTATACGAATGATGAACGGAAGTTAATAAAAATGTTGATGATAAAAATGCCTACAACATTGCTGACAACACTGCTAGTAACATTTGTCACCTTCAACCGTCGTATAATGGCACGAGAAAATATTGTTATTAACAGTATTGGTGACAAAGTCATTAATATGATCTAAAATTGATAACTTTGTTGCTAGCAAATGTTCTAAACAAAATGTTAGTAACAAACGTTATTAACATTTTTATAAATATTAACAGGGTAATAACAGAATTTTGGTAACAATGTTGATAACATGATGTTGTCAACAACTTTCAAGCATTTTACAACATTGTTAATAAATTTGTTGAAAGAACATGTTATTAGCAATATTATCGTTGGTGTAGACTATTCTTAATTGAGTAATCTACTTGTATGGTTGGCAGCGAAATTACGTAATAAGTTCCGTGTATTTTCCTTTTTTAATACATTAATGCAGGAACAAAATCATTCGAAATCTACATACGTAGTTTTAATTTATATAACTAATAAACTTTACTTTATTATATTGTATCGATTCATATCGATTGCATAGTTTATCTTAAACGCGCAAACACCAAGTGACGTGTTCAGAAAAGTTAGATATTCTAACAGGTATAAACTCTAATATGTATAAAGAGAATATGTAAATAAGTATGTCATACTTAGTAGAAGATGATGAAATATGTGTGTGTGTATCTGTAGCTGGTAACTGATAGATAGGGCTTAGAGTGAGACACAGTGTGGGGTTAGAATGTTACCAGTCTTACCATTATTATGGGAGCGTTCCATGGGCTGTAAGAAAGCGTATACATTGTACCCATAATTTGAAACATACTTAAAGAAGAATATATATAAAAATTGTTTTAATGATAAACAAATAGGTGTTATTGCTCTACACAGAAAATTAAAGTCAAACACTGCTACCTCCTCACACAATGCAGTTCTCGCTCGTACAAAAATCTTAACTCTGGGGTTCTTGTAATAGGTAACAAATATATATGGGTTAAATTTTTCACCGGGCTATAGCTCAAAATGTTATGTACAGTCGTTTGGGGCTCCGAGTCTCATACCGCTGGGGAATTCTTAATCATAATACGCTTGTGCAAACTTGTGACCATTTCAATGTTAAGATGGCGGTCCAATCTAGATGTGAATAAAGATAGTTCACTTCAGGAAAAATTAAAATCTGTAATTTACTCCAAATTAAATGTCAAAGGTAGCTCATATAAACTCTGAATTTGGGCTGTTATTAATAAAGGAATTAGCAAAGATTCTACGGGCGCAGTTCGTAGTTAATGGCACGAAACTTCTTACCAAATATGGCATCACCGTGGACTTGACGTTCAAGAATAAATGGAGGTCACACGTGTTCTGACCAGTCTGGACCGTTTAGAATTCCGTACCTGTTTTTATTGGTCTGGGAAACATCTGTGCGTTGACCACCCAGTTTTTATAGGCGAAGATGTAACCACTTCCACTCTGTGCGATATGAAAGACGTTTATCTAATTATAAGTCTGTATTTGATAAGCCGATGTTGTTACAAGTATTATCTTAACGAAATTATTGGCCATTGGTAGGGGAAAACGAATTTTTCGGGGGGAAAACACCGAAAGCTACATTATGCTGATGTGTTACTCACCCTGCAATATTTTTGTAAATTTAACAAGGATATTATTTGTACTTTAAAAACATTTGCAAAACTATAAGTATTTTCTGTTTAAAGATATTTACTTGTTAAGTGGCAATGAACTTTTACGTACGTACAAAATGCTTAGGAAAACTTTATAGACAAACAAAATAACGGGACTGTAGAGAACGATATAGTTGTATACAATTTATTGCCTTGGTTTTATATATTATTGGAATGAACGGAATTCTCATACAAATTAAATTCGACAAAATAAGTAAAGTTGAATTATCGACTTTTTAAAAATATAAAAAAGCAATAAGAAGAGACGGGAAATATTCGCTGGTCCTTGACATGTAGGATAACCTCCAAGAATATATGTGTACGCAAGTATACTGCAGTTGTTGTTTGGCTGCTCGCTAATGCAGGCGCACTACAGGATTATAGGCTGTTCACAATAAACTGAGCACTCGGCACAACTTGTAAATAATTAAAAATATGTTTTGTTGGATCAACAGACGTTAACTTTTGAGTATGTTGAAATGTTTACACTGGCTATTAGTTACATGGAAGTTATCATATTAGAAATAGTAAAGATAACTGCAAAACGGCTGAAAGAAAACCTTATGCAATTTTCACTTTATCGTGAACGGCCTATAGTAGAGATGATGGTTTGCCGCGATAATACTTGACTGTCCGCTGGATTCCAAAGAACTTTCATCTTACCAGAAGATGACTGGCTTTCACTTCTACGTGGAGCTGTTACCCTATTTGACAGAACCAATAAGAATCCCGCTATTGTAATAATTGATGTATGTTATTGATGTGCAGACAGCGACGTTGTATCAGATGCACATTACCCAATTATGTGTGTTGAAATTAACTATAGCGTTTTTAAAGGTATGTTGGCACAAAACATTTCCGCAAAATACATCACATCTAACTATCGTGCAAGAGTCTAGGAACAAAGGGGGCCGCGGTGGTCGAACGGTCAGACCATTTGTCTCCCGCCTGGACGATCCGGGTTCGATTTTCGGTGGGGTCGGTCCCCGGATTTTCGCATGTGGGAATCGTGCCGGACAATGCCGCTGGTCGGCGGGTTTTCTCGGGGATCTGCCGTTTCTCCCGCCCTTTCATTTTGGCGTTGCTCCATTCTCACGTCATGTTACCCCTCACCAGCTTTAAAGTCCTCGATGTTGAGCGCTGATCAAAATATCTGTCACTCGAGGAACAAATTATCCTGTTGCCCCGTAGTACGGTTGACATTGTTATGCATGTATTTTTAAAACCGCATACCATGCAGCAACAATATTTCTCTAGGTAGGGCAGCTTTCAACCCAACCAGTTAGGCCACAGTTATTGCGATCAACAATGCATGAACGTATCGTAATATTCCGATGTATTTTATAAATTCTTTACAAACTACATTTGCCCAGTGGTCAAGAGTAATAAAAAATAAAATTTAATTCTCATTTACTGCTTTTCACACATCACAAAAGTCTTTAAGCAGATCATGTGGATAGTAACGGGAAAGAATAACAAATAATAGTGACGCTGTAATTATAGGCAGCGTGCTCAAGATATCCCCTAAATAATGTCGGTCATTATTAAGTTACTTTACGTTGCTATGTTCCGTGCAGAATGAGACTGCATCGGTTAGCTGTTAGTCACACAGGCCCACTCCAATCATGAATGGTACCAACTCCAGAACTAAATCCAAACTCAGTGGTAGCTTGGAAACTGCACTAAAATAAAAACTATATATTTAATCCCACTGGCTATAATTGAGTAGACAACTCAAAAAACTTTATACCCGAATTTTTATTTAACAATCACAGTTTTTTATTTGCAAACTATCGGCCCGAAGACGCGAATAGTTCGCAATTCCCGAAACGTTGCATTTTTCGTTGTTTTTACTTGTGTTTTCTCTTGTCTTTTGTTTGTTGTCAACTGTTCACTGTTTTTTGTCTACTTCAATTTTTTTTTTTCATATAGGGAATTTGGTTCTCTATTTGTGTCTGACATTTGTATCTGGGTGATATGTTGGTAATCGACTGATTTCTATATCTAGAATTTTTTGCTGTGTGATATAATAATACAACTATTAAAATAAAAACATAATTCTTCAGGGATTTCTTTCTTGTTTTTTGTATGTATTTATATCGTAATTTTTGTTATTTTCTGTTCTTTGTCAATCAACACAAGTTTTATAAGCAAAACATGAGCGATGGCCAAGGACTACTGATTTTCGCGAAAAAAGTTTTGGCCCACTTTGTATCAGTGCATGGGCGTCTTTAGTAGAAGGCCGGAGTCTTGAATGTGGCAACGCTGCATCGGAGGCCTGTTGCCGGTCGCTCATTGGTGGACCTAGTCTGTGTAGACGTGTACACGCCACTAAAGATGCATTTATACGTGTTTGCAGAGACTAAGGTGGCCAAGAAGTGACAAGCAGCAGGCCCGCGATGCAGTGTTGCCACATTCAAGACTCCGGCATTCTACTAAAGACGGCCATGATCAGTGTCGTACGTGCAAACCTGCAGTTCTGCTGCGTGGTTACTGGGCAGCGTGTCTTTGTGAACAGAATACTCTCATTTCACTGAGCCAATCACTGGAAAGTTGCTGTACCACCACACGTCTCGCGAGAACTATAACGTCCAAACAATGACCTTGATGCTGAGTTGCAGACGTGTACGTGAGGCACCGAAACAAAGTGCGGCAAAACTATTTTCGCGAAAATCATCAGTCCCTATCAGTGGCGTATGTCAACCAACCAAATAATTCTAAAGTATCGGAATACTTGACACTTACCTCCAGCATAATTTTTTAAGTTTTACAATCGACATATCTTGAGCACTCCGTAGACGTGAAGACAAATTAAATGCACAACTACCTTCTCTATAACCTGTGACTAGGCTGGGGGCCAGTGAACCCGGTCACAACTCTATATAATGAAGTATTGCCGCCAGGAGCGCTGGCCACGCATCTCACAACATGAATCAAATGAATAACCTTCTTCTTGGGGCGCATGCTCACGTGACCTAATGCCGAGGTCAAAACACTAACTGTAGCAAATAAAGTTCGCGTCGGTGAGTCCAACCGGTGAATCAACGTCTGCGCAGATCGTTGCACAGTATTAAGTAGGGACCCTTGTTTTTCGCGAAAAGAATTTAGCCTCACTTTGTTTCCATGTCTTACGTGCCACATCTGCAGTTCTGCTTCGTGGTCAGTGATTGTATATTTTAACTCTCACGAACCTTGGGATTCTACCGGCAAATCACATACGTGTAGTGTTGCAGGAAAGTTGTTGTAATTGGCTCGGTCAATTGAGATACGGCTCTTCACACAGGCACGCTGCCAATATTCATGAAGCAGAATTGCAGATGTGCACATAAGGCACTGAAAAAAGTGGGGCAAATTTCTTTTCGCGAAAATCAGGGTCCCTAGTAACAAGACTTCACTAATACGAGACCACTTTAATTTGTTGATTCCTGCACACATATCGATGCCACGTGTTGACAATGTGTAGTCGGGTTTAACATTGCTTACCTTCGGACACGACCACGCTTCTTTACTGTTTTGTTCTTGTTTTACAAATAATTTAAATTTTGACGTTCAGAAAAAAATTAATATTTGCAATCCCATATTTCCCTATCGCAAGTACAAATACAAGTATATAGCTTGTAATGCTGCAAACACGAACTCAGTTTTTTTTTTAAGAACAATCTTCGTAGTTTTACAAAGGATTTCTTTCGCTGCTGGATTTCCAGGGATATTCCTTAAAAAAACTACAAAATAATTTACAGAGTTAAGAAGCTTTTCTTTGTTTACTAACTACGTGTTTTTTATGATCTTCATAAGTGGGTCATTAAGTTATCATTTAGTGGGACACATTAAGATTATAATTCACAAAGTGTATTGAAATGCAATCTCTCTCAGAAATTTTGTAGTGAATTTTTTTTAGTGTCTGTAGTGATTGGCACTGATCAGTCATGGGAAGTGTCTGAGAATAGTCACGTGATTAACCCATTTTGATCTTTGACGTTTTCATGCAAAGTGTTAATTTAATGAACTGAGCCATTTTGTGGACATAATACATTTTGGCCGAATGTTGCCAGGTTGCAGAAACCCAAACAATAAAAACCAAACAACAACAAAAGAATAGCCAGTATGTCATTGTCTAGTCTTCTGTGTTCTTTCGTCTATGTTTCTCATACTTTTGTGTCTCTTATCGTTTGTGTAGTAATCGTTCTCCTCGTCAATTTTGTCGACATTTTCATGTAGGCCTACCTTATTATGTTGTTTTATTTGTTATTTTTTTATTTGTTATCTTCCTTGACTATATTTCGTTCCAGTGTTAGTTTGCGTTGCAGTTGTCAGTTTCTTTATTTTAATTTTGTGTCGTCTTTCTTGGTACGATTATATTCCTGTCCTTAGTCAAATGTATGTTTTTTTTTTTTGTTGGCAGTAGCTAATATCGGCTTTTTGTTTTATTTTGCGGGTCTTTCTGCAACACGGCAGGCAACATTCGCTCGCAATGAAGTAGGTCTACAGATATTGTTCAGTTTATAATACCCATTGTGCACAGTTGCAGGACAATAAAACTGGGAAATTAATGGACAAGATACTCGGAGTGATATTTATGCGCGTAACTGTATGTAATTAGTCACCAATTTTCCAGTTACCGTTATCATTATAAAATAAAACATAACTAGAGAGCAGAATAACTTGCGTCCATTATTAAGTGACAGTCTAAACTCCACTCTGTTTGAACATAATTGACGATGACCAGCAACGAAAACTTCTTGTAAAGTTTTTTTTCAGGAATGGCCGCTTTGATAGTGAAAAGTCTCAGGTCAGAGAAACATATATAATATTGTAATGTAGTCCCACGGCAGATCATGAAGTTGTCGGCTAATAATAAACATCAGTCGAATGTAGAAGCCCTTGAAATTTGAAAAAGAAAATAAAAATTTTATTTATAAAAATTATTTAATACAGAAAAACATTTTTTAGACACAGAATAATAAAAACTAATAATTAGTTGGCCTAACATTAATATTTACTGTTTGAAATTTTTTATTTGCAGAGGAGCAGGATTAGTTTATCGCAAGTTTAAAAAACCACAAAGATTGTTTGTTAGACTTACAGTAATGGTTTTATTGTTTTTATAAAATATCACATTTAAACCAAATATTTGTGCGCGGAAGATAACCCACTCGAAACGAACCTCTGAAACTACCGTGGAAGTGTTTTGCGCACTGGAGGTGATTGGTATAAAGTGGGCACTAAAGGCACTAAAAAGTTAACCTTTGAAAATTATCACTAGTCTTTATTGCATATAATCCAACATTAACTATAGTTACCTTACTGCATTTATGGTTGGCAGCGAAATTACACAATTTAGTTCAATATATTTTAATATTTAAATACTGCAATTCCGGAACAAAATCAATAGAAATCTACATTATTGTATTTGACATAATTAATAAATTTTTTTATCAAACTATATGGGTACCTACCATCTGCACAACTTATCTTAGATACGCAAAAATCAAGTGAAACGTCAAGAAAAGTATGACATCTCCCTTCGTTAGCTTGAACGCTAGAAAATATTCCAATTGGCTGAAAATATGACTATCCGGGCTTATTTGAATGCTCAGTTTATCCCGAACTGCTTATAATGTTATATATTTAATATAATTAGTATTTTCTCAACCTGCATTCTAGCATCTTTTACCGTAGCTTCAATAAAAATATGACTTTGGTTTTTCTTTTATGCAAATAAATTAAAAACCCTCGGTAAACCTTCGTGTTGGCGATGGTGAAAATTGCTCCTTCCCTTCCTCGAATTACTCCTTTCTTCTGTTGGTTTTTAATCCTTAAAACCATTCTGAGAGAGAAATTTCACAAGTGAGGAACTTCCCACGGTTGCACATCATTGTGCTTAATGCGGCTTTGTATTCAGAGGAAAAGTTTGAAAAGCAAATCAGTTTTTCCACCGGTAAATCTTTGCACTTTTAAGTCAGAAATAAATTATATCTGAGATCTCAGTCAACAGAGTTCAAACTTGTTCTACCACAATTCAAGAAATATCTCACACGCATATTACAAAAAGATTTTACAACTTAAAAATTTAAAATATTAAAAAATAAAAAATAAAAAAAATTCTTTATGTGAATATTATAGTATTAATAGATGCTACAAGTTTAGCAAATCTTTACATGTGGACAATTCTGAGCTCTTTGGGTTAGAGGTTTTATAATTAGAAATAAAGGAGTTGTATTAAGTTATTGATTTACTAGCCCACAAAGCATACAAAAATACACAAAACAGCAATCAACTGTAACTTTAACACCCTTAATTATGCACACAATTACTACTGTGCTACAGAAACGTTAATGAACTTTGACAATTAAAGCACAAAAATATTTACCTTTAAGCAAAGACTACAAATCACAATAAAAGTTCATTCAGATATCCATTCAACAATCTTTCAAATAGTGACAATGTACAACCTTAACGGTCCGAAGTGGTGATGGCTGAACATGTCCTGTGCAGAACTCCGAGTGCGCCACAGTCTTCACTCTTGAGGTCTTCGGTTCGACTCCCGTAGCGCACCTCCTTGTTATCCGTTGACCCGCTGTAGCAGTCCTCTTGTTCCGCCCAATACTGCTCCGAAGGTATGTGGCTGCGACCTCACAGTAGACTCTGACTTCACCGAGATGTCTTCATCAGCTTCTCTCCACAAGCATAGCACCTTCCTCTAGCACGACCAATAGCGAACTTTCTCAGATCTGTTTATTCGGGGCTTATATACTCGGCAAAACAGGTGGGGAATCACCACATTTCATAGGTCTTCAAATAGACAATACATCATGCTTCGGACGTGACTTGAGTCTCGTGGGCCGATTTCATAGGGTAAAAGCGCAGTTGGAACATGTCTCTATGACGTACTTCGTCGGAATTCCCGCTATGAGGCAGCCCGGCTTGTGATTCATGGGCCAGTCCATAAGGGGTTGCGACACAGCTTCCAACCACCGGGCCCTCAGACATGCAGCGTGCAACAATAATATTGTAGTAAAAATTACTATATATGTATATATATATATATGTATATATATATATATGTATATATATATACATATATATATACATATATATATATAATGACATTTATGAAATAACCAATATCGCATACAATATCGCATATCGCTCTTAAATTTGATTTACATAGTTTTCTGCCGACTTGGTTGACTAAAACGATAACAGTTTGGCTGTAAAAATGCAGCTTTAATACAAAATCAGCAAGTCGGTGATAAATCTTATACTCCTGACATACAACAATATATATGATTTAATGAAAATAACAATGTTTATTTTAATTAATTTTTTTTCGGTGTACATTTGTGACATTTCTCTACTTTATCTGCTACACAAGAAGTATGAAATTGTAATGACGAAATTTAAGAATTTGCTGCTTGGGACTTATATCACGTAGAACAAAAACTCTGCTCTTATATGCGGAATCATATATTATATTATTTAACTGAGATTAATTAGTTACGTACAAAATATAGGGAACAATGTAGAGCAACAATGCATACAGAACTTTTTCATTAAAGTAATGATAATAAAATTAACACTGTGTGTTACGTCTTATTTAAATACAACCAGTCACACATGCATAGTTTAACCGCGATGGACTTACAGCCATTGTATGTAACTACATCAAACAAAATTAAATACGAAAAATATATATCATATATATATATATATATATATATATATATATATATATATATATATATATATATATATATAACCCTTTAAAATTACATTTCAATAAAAGAAACACAGAGAAATAGGTCCAGTATGGCCGACATTATCTAAGTATGTATACAGTGACACAAATATATATTTCATCCAACAAAATACCTGTTGACCGGTTAGTATACAAAAACACCAAACATTACCTGTGTTTATATAGAAAGAAAATAAATTTTTGAAACTCTTTAAGACGCTCTTCAAATGAGCTTACTTTATCGAGACAGAAAGTTTCGGTAATATGAACTCGTGATACAACATTACATAACCATATATTTTCTGTTCTCTATGTACTGAATGTCCCGAAATAGTCACTGTAGATAGTTCAGTGGGTTGTCAAAAGGTCGTTCAATGAAATCTCTAGGCAGAATTAATGAAAACAAAATGGATTTGTCCATTGCTGTTTCAGTAGAAGGCCAGAGTCTTGAATGTGAAATGCAGCATAGAGGGATTGCTGCCGGTCGCTCAATGGCTGCCGTAGTCTGTAGAGTATTGCATGTGTTAACGCTGCATAGGGGGACTGCTGCCGGTCGCTCAATGGCTGCCATAGTCTGTGGAGTTTTGAATGTGCCAATGTTTCATAGGGGACTGCTGCCGGTCGCCTAATAGCTGCCAAAGTTTGTGGAATATTGAATGTGCCAACGCTGCATAGGGGGACTGCTGCCGGTTGCTCAATGGCTGCCATACTCTGTATATCGTATACAGGCCACTGTAGCAACTCCTAGACATGCTACACATACTAGGGCAGCCTTTTACTGACGCGCAGTGTTGCCACATCCAAGAATTCAGCCTTTTACTTAAGAAGGTCGTAACTTTGTCCCATATTACCCACATAATTTCATTTCTAGCATAATGTCGCAGCACAACATAAAGTAACTCCCATCTTGCGTTTATAATGTGAGTTCATGAACAACATGGTAATGCATCCAGGGGGCTTGTATTCGAGTTTTCAGTCGCATGCGAGTTGGAAGCCGTGTGGTCATTTTTGGGACATGGAGATTGTTTTATCGTACGACGATTCATTCTTTTCAGTTAAAATCGAAAAAATCTTCCTCCAAGTCCTAAAAAATACCATTCGGCTTCCAAACCGCACATTGTTAGAAAACATTTTCGCGAAATTACGGAAAAGTACAGGAAAAAAAATTTACAGAAATCTTCGTAAAATAATGGACACTCAGTTTTTCTTGATCATGGAATCCTCCGTAAAATTACAGACAATCCATTTTCTGAAAAAAAATTAATTTCTTTAAATACCTGCTCTGCACTTTCCAGAAGTATGATATACTCTTATTTCCTTTGTTTTTCCGAGATCTTAACATACCGTTCAATAATCTGGAATTGGCTGGAATTTGAACCCACGATAAACGACTTCCAGGCAGACACTCTAGTATACCACAGTGACAAGTGACAAGATAGTCACTCACCGAGTTCCATGCAGTGGTAAGAGATCAACTTTATAGGAGACAGCTTTTATTTTTGACATCCTGATTTTACAGAATT
Source organism: Medauroidea extradentata (assembly GCA_003012365.1). Classification (NCBI taxonomy): domain Eukaryota; kingdom Metazoa; phylum Arthropoda; class Insecta; order Phasmatodea; family Phasmatidae; genus Medauroidea; species Medauroidea extradentata. Next base: position 76,616 of record PNEQ01114262.1, read on the forward strand.
TCATTAGTATCATTATGAGAAAATTATTTTACTATATATATATATATATATATATATATATATATATATATATATATATATATATATATATAACTTTAAAGGTGCATACCTGCTAGGCATCTCTTCTTTTCGCGGCAAAGTATGGAAAACCAGGAAGCAACACTTAGCTTCTATTACATTAGCTTGTCTTGCCATTCCTTAATACCACATTTTTTTAAAGAAACACAGTAAAATAAACTAAAAAAATTTATTAAAATATTTTCATGAACTTATGGAAAGTTACGGTCAAACATACGTAAACTGACAGTACGGACAAACTTCCGTAAACAAAAAATTACGGAAGCCAATTCCGTACAGTTACAGTATTTTTCTGTAAATAATTCCGTAAATTTACGGAAGTTTTTAACAGTGCATGCGATTGAAAACGCGAGCATAAGCTCCCTGGAGTTTGTTCCTTACTGTGCGCTTAGTATATTTTTCAGACCTTAGTAAGTACGACGCTTGTACAGACACTGATTTTTAATGAAAAAAAAATTGCACTGACATGTTTCAGTGCCTTACTTGCACAGTAGCAAGTCTGATACGAGGATTTCAGCAGCTTATAATTGTGCAGAGGCGTAGCTCATTTAACTTAACCAATTAGAATAAGGATTCAACAACACTGCTCATCTGTGACTCGCGGGTAGAACCAGAGATGCTGGACTATGAAGCATAACTACAGGTGTGCACATAAAGCACCGAAACAAGATGATTCAAAATTATTTTCACCAAAATTCTGTAGCTTTGGAAATATGTGAACTACACTCTCGTGCTGTGTTGCCATGTTGTTCACTAAAATATCATCCCACTATACTTTGCCACTATTATTTTAGTCTCCAAACTCGGGAAAATTAACATATTGTGCTTCTCATGCCGTGGTAATGGGATATTTTATGAACGGTTTGTTGCCCTGTAACTTTTTATCTCGCAATAGAACATCAGGGAATCCCAGCTAATTCATTACAACAGGGGTGACGCGAACGTGCTCTATCAGTCTCCGAACTGTTCGGCTTCCTTCTAGTTAGTAAGAAATTACGTTTTTACCTGTAATTGGACGTGATCCATCACCGGCATTGCCTTCTAGTGACTTGCTCGCGTGCAGAGTGCGAGTCTTCCGTGGATCTGCTTTCTTTGAGCTTTCTGTTTCCCGATAATACAACCTGATTTGCTGGAGCAACTGACTGACTGTAAAGAGCTTCTGCATAAACATGATTCAGTGCCTAACGTTCACGCTTGTAGCTCTGCTTCATGGTTGTTGTCAGTATGTCTTAGTGAAGAGGTGTGGCTCATTTGACTGTACCAATGAGAATACTGTTACTGGAACACAGTACGTCTGTGACTTGAGGGTAGAAGTCAAAGTCTCTGAAAGTTAAGAGCACTGCCATAGAAGAACAGGTCTGGACACTCGACTGGAAACTTGACCCCCTTGTTGTTTGGCTGTAGTTCGTCAAGTTACCGAGAATATTGTGTTTTATTGGCGCTTCAGTTAGGGCGGTCGGACTCAAACACCGCCCATTTCCTATCCACTAAGTTAAACAATTTATCAAAACGTATTTTTTTTATCAATTTATGTAATGCCTTTTTTTAAAATAAATTTAAGAAAATGCTCCAGTAATCTTTATTTACATTATAAATTTAACAATGGAAAAAAGTGGGCGGAGTTTGAGTCCGATCGCCCTAACTGAAGCGCCAATAAAACACAACATTCTCGGAAACTTGACGAACTAAAGCCAAACAACAAGGGGTCAAGCAAAATACATTGTTATATAGGCGAGTGTCGGTCTACTGTTGTAATGTTTGGCTTTTATCAAGACAACAACAAAAAAAACTGTTAACTACTGTAATATAATATGTGACTATTACATATAATGGTTTATTGGACCGTGTTATTCACACAAGAAAGGCCAGTAGTTTCTTTTCTTTCTAGACTACAGATCTTGTCGGAAACAAGAAACGCCTGCAGAAGTCATATAGTTACTTAAAGAAAAGATAATCAAATTTGTGTTCAAATATGGTGCATTTAATATTCTTGATATTTGAAAGGAATCTATGGTCAAGTGAAATGACTTCTACAGACAGAGTCAGGAACTAGAACTACTAAAGAAAGCTTCTAAAATTTAACTGTATAAAGTGGGTATTAGTGGGGGGTATGAATACCGTGACCAGATATAAAACCTGACCTACACAATAAGACTACCATGACTCGAATCGTTTTCAAAATTTCAAAACTGGGTCAGTTTCTGATTCTTAGGACGTAGATTTTCCCTGGACAGTGTTTATTACTCCGGCATAGCTTTGAACTGGGGTCGCATAGTTGGTTATTGAGAATTAAATAGCACAATTTGCTTGTACTCTGATTTAGGAAATATCTACATCTCACGCGTCTAATTCGTTCCGAGATAAACTGCAAACGTCGTTCTATGTTTCGGGATTTTCAAAATTTTTCTTAAGATGGCGAAGTTGAAGTTTGTCTCACCAAAATTTGCCCATCCTTGACATCGTATCATTGTAGTCATGAAGGAACCGGACATCTAGTGATGGGTGGAGTACGGGACCTTCTCTGCAGACCTCGTCCTGGAGACGAATTCCGGAAACCCTCGAAACGTGACGAGGCGACGAACACTTTTCCGCTCGACCTCTCGGCTAGGGCATCAGGTTGGACAGTTCCTCAGGACTCGGATCTTCTTCCAGCACCTCGAACGGAGACATCTTCATGCGGACGACCTGAACTTGTGATCCACGGTATTTATACTTCAGACGTTGTGAAAGTCTCGCAACAGGATAAATTTTCCAAACCAACGTGGTACCGAAGTGCAGAACCAGTTTTCACTGCAGAATGACGTTTCAATCCTCGTCTATACAGCTGGTTACCTTCCCGTCAATGGTCTACGTCCGCCGTGTTTAGTGGCCGAAAACGTTCTCTCCTCATCTTATCACACAACTCCTTCTTCTGTTTGTTACGAGGTTGATGATTCTTGCGCTGAATTACTTCTTTATACTATGTACGAGCACGGTCGTCTCAATGCCCAGATCAGGCAAATATCTGGTCATTAAATAAAATAAAATTTAAATCGTCAAAAGACTGTATAAATCACTCACCTGACCATGATAAGTTTACACCCAACCCATAGACAAAGTTCAAATCGTGTTCTGGCTCGGGATAGTATTTGCATAGACAAAGTAAAAATAGACGATTCCAGCGCCGTCAAAGACTAATAAATTAAATTTATACATATCTGTAATATGAAGCAGGCGCTATGTTACACTACTTGTATTCATAAGGTAAATTTACTAGAGTTGTTGTGTGCAAGTTGTCAAAAACCTTAGGGAAAGCAAGTGTTATTTATCTCTGCAGCAACGACCCAAGAAACCAATTCTCCAGCTACAAAGGCTGGCAATATAACTTCCTCGTTTGTGAGCAGTGCCGAGGCGGTTTGTAACAATCGGAGATTCTCCGAGACAGTCACCGAACACGAAGATGCCTATGTTCTTTCGTCGGTATTCATTTATTTCTCTTTCTCGAGCATCTAGGGCGTCACAGTGAATCAATGCACAAACCTCCACCCACTCCTCACACAATCTGTTTCAGCAGGTCGGAAAACAACCTCATTGTGGGGAGCCACTATTGAAGTGTTCCTGAAAAATTTACCTCTTCAAAATTTCCTTATAATTGGATACCGCTGTGTAATGAAGAAAAAGCGTTTTTTTTTGTTAGTATGTACCTCGTAGGCATTAGACACTGCGCTTCAAAATCATGTTCTTTATTTTAGGAGAGCAGTTTGAAGAGCGTGATTCTCCAGTAAATTGAGATATTTATTAACCAAAAATGTGATTTTTTTACGCAATACGGACTACGTGTAGAATGACACTAGAAAGTACTTAAAACTATATTAATATTTATCTTAGAAAGTGATGTTTTGAGAAAAAGAGGCAAAGAATTGTATTACTACTCTTAATTTATGATTTACGCGTTTTTCGTTGTAACAAATATTGTGATAGCAAAGCAAACTATTTCGAAAGAGTGGGCGTATGTTGGACTTCTGAAGTCTAACAAAATCTTCCACACCACCAATTACTTTGTCAGTTTTAAACAACAGTAGTTAAATTTTAAATACATATTTCCAAAATGCGCAGAAACTGATGTCTGGTTGCTGTTCGATCACAACGACCGGTATTATCCACAGATCAGTCCTAAACCACCGTGTATTTATTTCTAAACTATGACTGACCGTTTGAGTAGGACTATGCTTCGATTTGCCTTCAATGTACAGTACATGGCAGTTCCTGAAAAGCTCTGAGTCAATAACTTCACAAAAATATTTACTGATCAATACATCTTGTACGACTACCACAGAAACCAGCCAATAAAGATTTTCTTGATGTTCAGCATGCAGAAAATTCATACACGCTATCTATTTATGTTGAAAAGTTGTGGTACCGAAACTTTTTATGTGATAAAATCTGATGTTAGTTACATGAATAAGGTAAAGTACATCCGGCTTGCAGTAAAAAACTTTCACGTACAGGTTGTAGCAATATTACTACATTCCTCACTTCTCTCAAGAAACCGGAAATCTTATAGAAACAACATAGGTACGAAAATGCACCGTTTCTGCACTACAAGTCACGGTACATGATGTATAGTGTAGAGTTGGGTCATGATAGCGTGTAATGGCATCGCAGTTACACACCAGATGAGACGTTGTTAATTGAACAATACGATGCAGCATTCCGTAGCAACATCATCCAGAACAATCGCTAGGTAATATACATCACGTATTGTGAAATTTAGAATATAAGAGTGTGCAATTTCGAACCGATGTTTATTTAAAAAAAGAAAATAAGAAGTATCTACTACCCTTTGCACATTATTCCATTGATATGTATTTTATGTGGAAGTTAATTATATTTAGTAATTATAACTATGCTTGTAAATGTTGTGATGTATTGAAAGCCGTTGTTGAATGGCTCTTAACCTTAGATACCCTTGAAATGTTTAAGGGGATTCTTTGAGGAATGCTGTCATTAGTGTAAATATTGTTGCTATTGTATACACTCAGTTCCTCAGCTTCCCTGTTTAATGTTCAATGCTTAGTAAACATACAAATAATGTTAAAGTGGTTGCTTAGCGAAGTAAAAGTAACCCTACTGTATCTTCTGCACTGGTATGTATTGCAAATATGTATATTAGTGACGAGTCCTATACTACTGATACAACTTTGTATATATTGTGGTCTGCAAGACAATAAAGAATTGAAATTGAAATATAATACTTTTTGTTTCTCTAAATATGAGGATAGTTCAGCCAAAATATTGATACGCAATTCTGCAATATCCCGTGTAACATAATTCTGGTTATAAGATACTGTAGCAATCTATGACTATGGTTATGTGGGTGCATTCGCGATGTAATGTACGATGTGTGTTTGCCGCGTCGCCATATCGTCGCACAAACAGTTGACGGCGTCGGATTTGACGAGGCTCTGCACCGGAATTTCGAATCGCCGTGGCACTGCGGTTGGGGAGTTTGAGGGGGAGGGGAGAGTGTCGTTACGCCGACGAGTGACGTCACTTGACGAACGACAGGATTGCGAACGAGAGGAAACTCTGGCAGGAACGTTCCGTCCCCCCACCCCTTCCCTTCGTGAGTCGCCTACCGTAATCCTAACCACCGGGTTCGGTTGTTCCTCCGTCCGGTCCATTGTTCTGCCGTCACGGCGCCGGTTGTCCGTGGGCGTTCCGACGTCGCTGCCATCCGACCTGAGGTTTGCACTGGACGAAACCAGCGTTGCTGACACGCAAAGACATTAGATTGGCAATTGTAACGGGATTTATAATTAACAACTATAAAATAAATCAGGTTTAAATTTAACCTTTTAAGTACAGGATGAATCAGCAGAGTTTACTTATCACACTGAAAATAAAGGAGAAATAAGCAGGGTTAACTTGTGACCGTTAGTATACAGGAGGTGTTAAAAGGGTTTGATTGTGACTTTAAAAATGCTGGTTGACTAAGCGTGGTTTATTTGTGAGCTTGAAAATACGTAGCGAATTATCAGGGTTTATGTTGACCTTGAAAACACAGGATCAATTATTAGGGTTTACATGGGACATTGAGAATACAAAATGAATCAGCAGGGTTTACGTATGACCTTGAACTACAGGACGAATTAGGAAGAGGTAAGTGTGCGGCTTTTGTTTCGTGATCGTCAATAAAATATTATACTGTTCCTAAATTTAATATAATAGCTACTGTTCTTTCCTGGATATCTTCAACAATTATATTTCCTTAAAATATATAAAAACCATTTTAAAAATAGTTCTTATTTTTAAGTTAAAAAGGAGAATTTTGTAACATAACATTAAGAAATTTATCGTTTTATTGGAAATTTAGAGGCATGTGATTCCAAAAACGATGATACTTATCGCAGTACTGCAACAATGTTCGTAATATAGACAAATGAAAATCGTTAACAATATCCGACTTAATATTGTCGCATGCGAGTGTCGTGCCGGGCGAAGCCGCTAGTCGGCAGGTTTTCTCGGGGATCTTTCGTTTCCACCGCCCTTTCGTTCTGACGCTGCTCCATCCCCACGTCATATCATGTCACCTCTCACCAGCACTGAAGACCTACTTGTTGACCCCTGACCAAGATATATTTAATCATCTATCTTAGTTGGCTTACCCTCTCTTTGCCTACCCATCTTCCCCCTTCTCTCTCTCTCAATATATATATATATATGTGTGTGTGTGTGTGTGTATACATATGTATACACACTCACAAATATATACTCACAAACAAATCTTTGCTGTATATTTCTCTTTCTCTGTCTAACTCTCACACAGCCACGGTTGTAATACATACATATATGTACAGTACATATATGTTCATTTATGTATGAATGTTAAAAAAAGAAAATATAAAAGTTCTTCGTAATATACATGCACTATCCAATTACCGAAGGGTTGTTTTGGTGAGATAAACACCACGCAGTAGCAGCTGATGTAACAGAACAAGGTGTACCCACAATGTGTAAGCTACACGTTTGTATAGGTGTGTGTGTGTGCGTGTGTGTGCAGACACAACATGGAGGGGAGTGGCTCACCACACACGTATTACAGCAGTACGGTGCTAGTTCAAACAAAAGTTTATACTATTAGGTTTTACGAGCGATGTGATTTAATTTTAAATTTATATGCATCCGAGCAAGCTATTGATAGAGCCATTTTAAGATACCTTAAAACATGTTTCTTACGAGCGTGTAAGTATTTTTTAATACAAAGGACACACATTTTAAATGTGTGTTAATTTAATAGAGTGCCACATTGCAAAACTGTTTTGCATTTTTTAAATTTAAATAAGAACCGTACACGTAACACACCACAATATCGTCCGTACGCAAATAGAGGACTTTTATTTACATAAACACTTTGGACGTAATGAAGTTAAAATTTTAATTAAGAAGCAAGGGGTTGCCAATAAATTTGTAAAATACATAAATTTCCCGAAATTAATTTTTACGTTGTCTCCATAAGAAAACCTAGAGCCGTAAAGTGATATGAATTTGCAAGACGAGTTTTAACAAGTCGTGCAAATTTAAATGATTCGTTCAGCAAGTGTGGACTTTTCTTTGTCAATAATAATGTTAAATGAAACAAACGTTTAACCATAGGCTTAAACGTTCGACTATGTTATAATCTACGCACTTGACAAACTGAAGTCTTTTGTTGGTTATACGCACTACAAATTTGTATGTTTCTTGACTTCAGCCATTTCCGGTTTTTTCGTTTGTTTATTGGTTTTTTTGTTGCTTATTTTCTAGTGTTCAGTCTATTTATGTATTTGTGGGTTTTCTGTGACTCAGAAACTTTCGCTAGTAATGGCGAGCAAACATAGGCTATTTCAGAAGCATACATATTGGCTGAATAATTAACAAATTCTGCAAAATAATGTACTTCATTTTCAACAGCCTATAGTTTATCATTTCTAACACGCGACTTTCTAATTAGTGCCTGTTAATTTTCTTAAAGGTTCGATAATATGGTACAAACAAAACGGACAAGTTGTTATATTTACAGATTTGAGAACACGTCAATAGTGTACCACGATAAAATTAAAATTGTATTTTTAGTGTAGTTACATTCAGTTAAACATCAACGATAGCTTAAAGGATATTCTATTACACATAGTCATCAGAACGTTGTTGATAAATACGTGACGGTTTTAGTCCGCTCTCGTTAAAAGGTTTGTTTTAATGAACATATTGACACCATGTGACACATAATTTCTAAGTGCATGTTGAACAACCAAACGTTGTATGATGTAGTGCTATGTTACGTCTATGGCGACGACTCACATTTATGTGCGTGTATCAAAGGAAGTGTGTATGCCAGCTGAGTGGAAAGGACCGTCGATTTTCTTAAAGAACGAAATGTTTACTAATGAGGTCTAAGCTTGTTAGCTGTAAGTTCAGTCGTTGCCATGACAAGTTTCAACATGCCTTCTCCAAACAGTAACGAAGGGATTAAAGTACGTAAGGTTACTAAAAAGGAACATCGAAATAATATTTCATCACTGTTCATTTCTCTTTGAAGCTGTTAGCCTTCTGTGATGTGTTGTATTTCCCAGAACCGTTTATAAGAAACACGAGTTACGAAATATATGGCCTAAAATAAATAACAAACGTCAAAAATATGCTTTTAAAAGAAAACAAATATTGAAGGTGCCTGCCATGGCCGCCGAACCGTATGCAGAGTTTTGGCCGTTGAAATATACTCTGAAAACTACTCAACGCATTTGAATGTTTCATGCAATGGGACAGAATGTCAAGCTGTATTATTGTGGACATATGCCATTGTAATATTACGTCGACATAATTTTGTAACGGCGTGTGTCCACAACAGCACAGCTTGTTACTCAACGCACAATAATGCTATCTGCTTAGGTACAGTATACACGTCATGTGTCATGTGCACTGCTGCTTGTTGAGACACATTTTGAAGCGGCAGTAAATGGCGAAATTAAAGTTTTTACGGGGTTTTTTAATGCTAAAAACATGCTGCAGATTCTTGTGAATCGCTTAAGCTTGTACAATACACCGTAATGTTTAATATAACGTCATAAGATGACAGGGTCGCCACTGAATGTCTCATAGAGTCCAGTTGTCGGCTAGAAGACTGCACGGTAGTTCAGTGACTTGCACCTAGAGGCCAGTGTAAGGTGTGATGTGTGAGCTGCGTTTTCCCTACCGCTCCCACACTTCTAGGCCTCCAACGAGCAAAACAAGTCGACCTAGGTGGCCACCTGAAGGGCTTGGGCCCGAGTTTCTCGGCTTACGAGAGAATTATTATTTTTTAATGCATACGAGAGTCGATATCGTACAATTGCTTCGTAACTTTTTTGCAAATTGGTTTTACTATGAAATGTAATTTTACGAGACAAACTGTATGAGTAGAGCTAATTTATCAATTAAAAGGAAGTTTCGTTAATTAAATTATCAGAAACTATTTTGCAGTCTTCTGACTCGACAAAATTAGAGTATATAGTTTAAATCAGTCATAACAAAGTTACGAAGCGATTTTACGATATCGGCTCCCGTTTATGTTTTACATAATAATTGTCGTTAAATGCGAAGAAACTCGGGCCATTGCCCTTAAGAGGTTTTCAATTATTAAATTTATGTTTGGATTTTTTATGTGTCTTACTATTATTACCATGCATAATTTATTTTAACTAGCAATTTAAATACTTTCGTATGTAACAAGGCTGCGCAGCGGCAATTTGTATTTATTAGAGGTTTTATCAGCCTTGTTATTAGAGGTTTTACCAAACATACATAAGTTTCTGCAGCCTTTGTGAAGGTGCTTTTGAAGGGGGTCGGAGAGTAATGAATTGGCCAGATCCTGTTTTTAAAACCCATCCCAGGACTCTCTACTGATTTCGAAATCCATAAAAAAACTGAAGTTAGTATAGCCGGAGCAAGGAAGTGAATCAGCGACCCCCCGAATGCGTGTTGAGTGTTTTATCGCAGATCCAGTTACATCTGGATATTGCTCCAGCTCACTTGGTAACTTTACATTCGGGAGGATCAGGATTTGATTCCACTTCAGGTGACTGCTGGGATGGCAACTTATCACTAGGAACGACTGATTAACTCGAAAAGATTTTTGCATCGTATTGTATAAGTACCTGGCATACACAGCCACTATTTTGTAGAGGGAATGTTTTTTCGCCGCGTGGTTTCAATACCTTATGAGCACACTAAGAAATAAAAATAATCAAAAATCAGAAGAAAAACCCAAGACTCGAATCCATTTATGGAATTTTATGTGGCGTATGCATACTTTTGACTAAATCATACTCAGCTAATTTATGTTTCTCTATTATCTTAAGTTTTCTTTGAGAGCCATCTATATCGCAAAAGAGTATGTCCAAGAAACCAAACCCAGTCACTGAGTGCTAGCTACCCACATGAATATCAAATGTAAATTAAGTGTATATTAATATTACATTTCATTCTTATATACTTTAACTAAACAAAGTAAATACGCATCCTTCCTAACTCTTGGTATAATTTATATACATGCCGTGTGTTTCAACAAAAATCACGAGCAAAAAAAAAAACTCGTATCAGACGAGTTTGTAATATTCTTTTCAACATATTTCTTACGACCCACATGGTGGAAGCAATATTTATCTGTCATTTAACACAGATGAGAACACCTCCTACAAGTTATAATTAAAAATGGTATGTGTGCATCCGTATTAATATAATTTTGATAGATCAGTGCTGTCTTTCAAAATTTCCACAAAGTATGTAAAGTCGTGGCCGCTAAGCGTCTCATGTGCAAAGAAATAGAGTATAGAATCTGTATAGCAGCCGAGATCATTGTTCGAATTAACGGTTAAAACTGACAGACATATCGTGGTACAGTCCAACCCGCTGGACCTATAAACGTGAAATTAGGAGGGTGTGTTTCCTTTACGGTGTGGGCAAGCAATAAGAAAAATTTTCCACACTATGGCACTTAAGGAAGTGAAACACAGTGTAACGTTTCACCAACGAAGTTTAACTTTTGCCACAAAGCGAGATTAACAAAACTCGATGAAGAGTTAACACTGAGATTAAGTTAGAGGCGCGTTCCACCAAAAACACAGCGCATTTAAGTACACTAGAGATAAGTTAAACTTGGCTGCATGATAGGTTGTGTGAGCTGAGTTGCCTTGTGTCGGAAATACCCGATCATTTGTCGGAGAAGGCCGAATGCGTGTTTGTTTGTTATTTATGCAGAAATTATTTCATTTGGAAACATTGGTACCAGTGGCGGCTCGTACCTTTTGAAAATGGGGGTTCACAGTATTGGCCACTTTATTAGGATCACCGATCACCCCTTATAAAGTGGGGGGTCCGGGGGCCCTCGCCCGGAAATTTTTTGGTTTCAAGGTGCAAATTGGTGCATTTTGGGCATTTAAAATCACATAAAGTAACGAACTTCCAGTTGGCGAAAATATCAGCAATTTTTTCCAAGTTAATGTGGGGCAATAGTCAAGTCCTTATCTCAAAAATATCCCCTGATACACCACTCACACTGATAATATAGCAATTGTTTAGAAATGCGGTGTAAACTCTTTTTAAAATAAATACAAAAGAATGCCATAAAATGTAAAGCACACAATATTTTGATAGTATTTTTTTTGCAAGAGTGTTATTTTATCCCAGATGTTACACAGTTACACTCTT